>CM023481.1:240428978-240655011 GCA_013339685.2 Hyalomma asiaticum
GCGATCCTTAGATCCTCAGCAGCACCGACGAAAAAGATGTTGAAGACTGGCTCGGATCGTATGAACAGGTGAGCACCATCAACGAATGGGACAAACTGCTTAAGCTTGTAGGGTTACTAACAGCGACCTCACCGCTAGCAACACCGTGCCATGGTGTTCGGGCACTCGACGAGCAGAGAATGGGGCCGACGCGTTCGCGCGCTCGCTCGTCTCAAGCCATGCACCGCTGCGCTGCCGCGCGCGTCATCCGCGGCCCGTCTCGAGGCGGGACAGCACGAACCGTCGCACACGGCGAAAGAGGAGAACATTAGGCGCCACTCTCCGAGCATGGTAACTTAATAGGAAGGTTATTAATGCAAACAAAACAGGCCGAATCAGTCGAATGAAATATAAGCAAAGGACAATAACAATCAATCACACGCGAACACACAATACACAAGGACCATGCAGAACCACCTACCCTCGGCCTCGGCCAGCACACCTGCGACCGCGCGCCCCCAGAAAAGGAAAATAGAAGGAGAAGAGCATACAGATCGGTGCCAATCGCAGGTCGCCGCCGGTGGTCGCTGAGGCTCGCAGTGGCGCACAATCCGGCCGATGGCCTCGTCGGCTGGAGAGTCACACAAGTACGTGCACACCCTTCCGAGTCCCAGTGAGTTCCCTCCCAGGATCTCCAAAAACCCGAAACGCGCAAATTTCCGATAACTTTCCAGCTGTGCAATGACAGACTGGCCACGAGCCTCGGGGGCAAAGTGGGCGGCCCTCCACAGTGATGGGCCGCCGCTCCGTCCAGCTAGGAGAGGGGGTGTAAGGGCATTCCAAGGGGAAGAAGGCCCCGATCCCCGCATACTTCCCTCCTTAAAAGCCCCCCTATAAAAAACAATACCGGGGTTGCCGACACACATTAACCTCCGAGAACTACCCCAAAACAAAAAGTGGACGTCGAGCATCCGACGAGACCGCATATAGGCTTTGCCGTAGTCGCATGCCTCCGAGATGGCGGGCGCGCTCGACGTCTCGGAGGCCATGGTAGTCGAGACATTGTTTGATATGTCTCCCGCTAGATGGACATAGTTGTCCGTTTTTGGAGCTGTTATTTTTCGCTCACGGACGATTTTTCGCTCACGAGAGACGCGTGGAGACGCCGACACCGACGGCGGCATTTCTGCGGAACGAGCTCTCGAACGCTATCGCGTTAAAAACACCAAAACGAACGCGCACCACAACAGCGCAAAGTCTTTCAAATGTCCGCTGAGGCTTGCACGCGCCACGGCTTCTCCTCACGGACTCTGGACTCTGGCCGCAACAGGTCTCACTTGCCGTCGACCGTGTAGACTCCCTGGCCGCACCAAGTGCCGCGGCCATGGCTCCGTCCGCAGTCTCACCGTCGACGCCGCGCGCCTCTGTCCGGACATGCAGACTTCGGCCGCCATATCAGCGCGGGAGAAAACACAAAAAAAAAAGAACAGTCGCGCAGCACAAGAACCCAAAATCAAGTTAATTAAGAATAAAACAATGCAAGGCTACAGTCCTCAGGTATCGAAAACACACATTAAAAAAGAAACTGTGCCAAAAAAAAAAAGAAAGGAACGCTTAGAACTCAGAACAGCGAAGAAAAGCTAACGAAAGGGTAGAGAGGGAAAGACGTCTCTGTCAGGTTATCTCTCCGTCTGAATTCAGTCGGACAGTAACGAAAGTAAACGTGATCTTCACTAGTGCAAAGACATATGACTTTAGCAGATTATCCTTCCACGAACGCACACTGCCCATTCGTGACACCAAACGAAACGGACTTCCACTGCTTCCACCATGTATTGCCTACGGAATGAACAGAGGTGGAAGGGGCGGCGACAGCTGAGAATTCACACTGTACCGTGCCAAATCGCAAAACACAGTAACATTAACTGGAGCTTTCCACTCTGACGACTGGCTAGAATTAAGGCCAAACCTCATACGCGCGAAAATGCACGCGAAAGCGACGGGCGACGCGATGAGCGACGAAACTGGCTGTTCGCGCGACGTGTCGCGTAGTCAAAATCGCGCGAACACTCGGTTTTGGAAATCTAGAATCGGTCGCCCGTCGCCCGGAAGTGCCATGCTCATCTAGCCAATAGGAGAAAGCCGGAACAGAATGTACATCAATGACGCACTGCCGGTTGCCGCCATGTGCTTGATATTCATGCACATACGCAGGAAAAACATTATTACAAGGCTATAAAAAACATTTTGTATACTTTGCGTAGTAAAACATGCTACTCTACTTTTCAAGCCGTGGTCAACGCACCAGTTTCGCTACAAAATCGACGCCTTCATGCCAGCAACACTGGATATCGCTCGCCGAAGTTTTCGCGTGAATGAAGTTTGGTTATGCAAACGACACCTCGCGCAACGGTAGCCTGCTTCGCGTCGCCCGTCGCTGTCGCGTGCATTTTAGCGCATATGGGGTTTGGCCTTTATTGCAGGGGCGCGCAATCGCTCTCCTTTGCTGTAGGGGGGGGGGGGGGGGCAAAGCGCCGCACGCGGCGAAGGAGAACATTAGGCGCCACTCTCCGAGTATGGTAATGTAATAACAAGGTTATTAATACAAACAAAACAGGCCGAATCAGTCGGATGAAATATAAACAAAGGACATAACTATAAATAACACGCGAACACACGATACACAAAGACCATGCAGAACCACCTACCCTCGGCTATCGCACCTGCGACCGCGCGCCCCCAGAAAAGGGAAATAGAAGAAAAAATGGGCCGCGTATCTCCGTGCTTTGCTGCAAATGTCGTCGAAAGACGATAGTCTTCTACCGGCCGTACTACATGAGTCCCGGTTCATCTGCGGTTCGGCACGAGCTTCGGGCGTCTGTTCAGCCGCCGGGTACGCTCGCTTAGCCTCTCGGTCAGTGACAATTCGCGCATCGCGCACCTCGTCTGTTTCCTGTGTTCTATATAATCAAACGGCCATTCATGTTTTGCCTTGCCTCAGACAGCGCCCCGTCTATGTTGAATCGGACGCATGTGGCTGGCATTGATGAAATGGAGGCAGCGCTGCGTGAGATATGGACGCCATCTGGCCATGATATCGGGAAACGCAAGAAGCTTGCGTAGTACGCAGAGCTACTGCTAGGTGGCAGCACCGTGTCGCTTTACCGAAGCATATGAAACGTCCGCTTTTTCGTTCATACGCGTCGCATGTTTAGCGCATCCTAACAAGCACTAGGGTCTTTAGAATTACGCATCTATGTATTTTCTACTAAATAAACACACCATCTAATACTTACGTATTGATGTTGCGCCTCAGATATGCGTAATATTTGCTTTTTGGTCGACTGTGTTCACAAGTATGAACGCAGCTACCGGTTCAAGATGGGTGGTCGTTGGGGATGGGGTTAAACTTTCGCCATTCTACTGAATCGAAAAGCGCACGCACGCACGCACGCACGCACGCACGCACGCACGCACGCACGCACGCACGCACACACGCACACACGCACACACACACACACACACACACACAGAGAGAGAGAGAGAGAGAGTACCACTCGCATACATTTTCCTTAAACAACCCATCCGACACTGCATGGTCAACGTTATAGTTCCAATTACGCCAAAAAAAAGGCGAGGTTACCTCGGCAGCTATGACGTGAGCATCAACTTTTCAACACACATAGACCCATTGTTCATGTCATCCTATTGATATAACAAAACCCGCCTTATGTATCTGCGCAGACCTTTTCTCATCGCAGGTTTCACCTCCTCTTTGCTCAAAGTTTCAACCGAATGCTTCCGCCTCAATCTCCAGATCATGCCTACAGGTCCGCCATGCAAGGCGAGGCGCTTGGCTCGAGTTGTGGCTTCCACTACGTCGTCGGTCACGGAACTTTAAGCTACACCTACCAGTGCACTCCCGCTTTCCCCTTGTTACAAGGACGCTCTTGCTGCTGGAAGCTCTCACTGCTACGTAGTACTTGGCACTAACATTATCGCGGTCTTCATCTCCTGCCTTTATTATAGAAGGAAAAGCCCTGCAGGCCTTGCTTCCGAATACATACATTCTTTTTCAATTGGCTTTTCCACAAAATTTTCTTTTTGGGAACACTTCCCCTTATTTCTTTATGGTGCGATTGACTTTAAGCCCGATATACCTTCTGGTGGCGCGGGCTACCCCCCCCCCCCTTTATTTTAATTTTTTTTTCATACCAGGGGGACAAATTTAACACACACACACACACACACACACACACACACACACACACCATAAGCCCGCTACTCTGGAATGTCATTATCCATTCATTACTCGACCTCAACCTTCCCCATCAGGCACACATCCAGCCAGGCATATGCGGACGACACAAGTTGGATGGAGTTTTCTTGAAACACAAATCATCTGTCAAGTTGCTCGGAGTAGTATTCGATCCTATGCTCAACTTCCATACACATGTTGATTACCTTAAAACAAAAGCAGAGGTTTTCACCGCTCGATTTCTTGCTTTCATTGCGCACAACATTCCCTCAATAGCACATTAATTCGCCGTTTGTATAAACAAGTAATTCTCCCTGCGTTAACATACGCACCACCCGCGTGGTGGCCATCGCATCCTTCCCAATTCCTTAGAGACCGCGTCTTATCACTGCAACGCACCATTTTAATTTCTATAACGGGCTCGTTTTACACCACCCGAACTTCTGCTCTCCAAATAGTCGCCAATGCTCCCCCCTTAGATCTTGAACTTAGCCGACTAGTAGCAGAGTTTTCCCTTTTCACCCGGAAAATCGTCACTTATTACGGCACTCGTACATTCCATCCTGACCAAATTTTGCACGACACCGCTCCATGCACCTACCACCCCAGTTTAAAACATAAGTATTCGTTCACTAAAATTGATCCCTTAGCGCACGCGGACATGTTCCGCCTTCCCGTTCTGCATGCTTACACAGATGGCTCCTACACCTCACACTTGGCCGGATCTGCGTACATTATAATGGATAGCCGAACGCGCATTTTGCAAGCTAACAAATAAGAATAACCCACGCCTCAAGCGCTTATACAACTGAACTCATAGCTGTGTGTGAATGTTTACAATATATTATGACGCTACGCCCACAAACCCCCTTCCATCTGTACACTGACTGCCTTCCATTGCTTAGTAAACTTGCCTCTCTTAATGGTACCGACCCAAGAGTATTAGATATTAAGAACATTCTTTATCAACTTCAAGTGCAAGGATTTTCCTTCCGATTATTTCATATTCCTGGACATAAAGGTATCTTGGGGAATTAACTTGCTGACACCCTAGCATCCTCAGCTATGAACAGTGGGTCTGCGAGGATGGCCAAAATTCCCGTCCGCGCGACGAGGTCCGAATTACACAAAATTATGATTTCACATTGGCATACACCTTGGCAGACAGAAGGACCGAATACTTCATTATTCCACTGGATCAAAAGCATCTACCAAATCCCAAAATGGTTTCCCCCGAATAGAAAGTTAACGCACTTAATGACTGGTCACGGGCATTTTCAATATTACCTTAAAAGATTTAACATTACCATGTCCGACCGCTGTGCATGCAACCAGCTTTGTACAGGAGACTTACATTACTTCAATGAGTGCCCACGAACACAACATATAGTTCGACATCTGCGTCACCACAACACAACTATTACCTACGCACACTTCCCCCGATACCTTCATTTAAAACCAGCCCTCGAATGCCTAATGCAATTGGTGACTCTAATGCGCGAATCCGCCGTTGTCACTCCTTCACCCTCAGACGCCTCCTAGTTTCTTCTCGTCACCTTACAAATCTTACACACACGAGGTATCGTATTGGATGCTGTACGCCATAGCCGTTCTTCAGCCTAAAGATGGCGAGGGTACCTCTACGGCTATGACGCCCGCACCAACCATCAACCATATTATATCATACATCACCTCACTGCACCTCACTGCATTGCTGCTATGTGGCTTTGTAAGATGACCTGGCTACCTATCTAGTCTTTAACCACTTGCAGGCCTGAGCCCTCCCTTCCCTCCATTCTGGCAACCTTCACCTGAACTTAACCGGCACTCCATAACAGCCCGTCTCTTCAAGCATTTTTCCTTGTCTCCAACTCTTTGTACTACCTGGATCGTCATTTTCCCATTGCCACCACGCCTTCGTCAACTGAACATCTACATGCTGGAGTCCCTGGTCCCCAAGTCATCTGCTGCACAAGGACAGACTCCATTCGCCCGCCTTTTCATCGCCTTACCCTTCGGCACCAGCACCACGTGAAGGGGACACATTCTTTACAGTGAAGGACAACCCCCGACAGCAGCATCTTGTCTCTCCACCACAAAACACCTGGACTAACCCATAGTTTATACAATCGGTAGTTGCTCAATTTTCGCGATAGGGCATTATGTTTCTTGCATTTCACGCATTTAAAACATATACATGACACATCTGCACTAAACTATACCCGGGAGCCTTCTCTGCTAGAAATTCAAATTGGCATTGTCGTAATTTGCATGATCTTAAACTTTCACGCCTCATTACGCGCAGATTGACCCTCACTGCCTTGGCCTCCTACACACTCCCCCACCCCTTTTTGTTAGATAATTGGCTCTCCCTCGAAATTCACCTTTCGGGAATATTTCCCTTCTTTTTTTATTTTACAATTGTCTGTAAGCCCGATATACCTTTGGGTGGTGCGGGCTACCCCCACATTATTTTAATTTGTTTTCGATCGCAGGGGGACAAATTTAACACACACACACACACACACACACACACACACACACACACACACACACACACACACACACACACACACACACACACACACACACACACACACACACAGATTTCTGCGTTGAAGTATCCCAAGAAAGACTATCGTCTTTAAAAGAGCATAAAGGTGGGTGCCGGTCGCAGGTCGCCGCCGGTGGTCGCTGAGGCTGGCAATGGCGCGCAATCCGACCGATGGCCTCGTCGGCCGGAGGGTAACAAAGGTACGTGCGAACCCTTCCGAGTCCCAGAGAGTTCTCTCCCCCTCCCCCCAGCATCTCCAAAAACCCGACACTCGCAAACCACTGATCTCACTAACCCCCTAGTGGAGATCAGTGGCGCAAACCTCCGAGACCTTACCAGCTGTCCAATGACAGACTGGCCACGAGCCCCGTGGGCAAAGCCGGCAGCCCTCCATAGTGATGGGCTGCTGTTCCGTCCAGCTGGGAGAGGGGTATGTAAGGGCATTCCAAGGAAAACAAGGCGTCGCGCGGGACGCGCGGCGTCCCGATCCCCGCAAGCTATAGATAAGCAACGTGATTTTTAAATGTGAAGCATTTCTTGGCAAACTTGAGCAACTTTGACCGTATCTATCTATCTATCTATCTATCTATCTATCTATCTATCTATCTATCTATCTATCTATCTATCTATCTATCTATCTATCTATCTAGCCGACTATACGTCTCGGTGCTCTCCTGGACGTCTCGTTCACCGGGCAGGCAGATCTCAAACCTTGGATGGTAGGGTATGAATTGTGGGGATGTGATGGGATTCTTTGAAATTTGCAGAACGCACGTTGCGTCTGACGACGGCAACGTGTTCAGAAAGATGGCGAGGCTGTTTTATGTGAAGACTTTATGAAAACACAAACACGAACACAGAACAACAAACGACACTATAGGAAAAAGACACACTCTAACATGCAAGAAAGCATGCGAACACGCGCGAGTCCACACAGCTATAGGCAACAGTCTCAACAAGGCTGATGGACTCAGGAGGGATGAGTCACAGGAGGGAAGAGTCGGCGCGAGCTGGAGGTCGTCGCTATGGCTGGTCGACGAAAGGTGGTCGGCACTGATGCGGGTCAGGGACGGGGACGAGGAGGACGTCGGGCACCGGCGTCACGACAAGCGTTGCGTTGCCACTCGGGGCTCGGAGAAACAGGGCAGCACTCGGGTCTACGCCCGACCGTGCTGCTGGTAGCGGTGGCTTTCTTGAATCCACGAAGGAAGCGGTGCAGCTGAGGCCCCACAGAGTCATGGACCTGGCCACGAGGTCCCGGGCCGGCGGTATAGCACTCGGGCCTACACCCGACGGTGCTGTTGGTGACACGGGCGGCTCGTCAGGCGTTCGGTGGACACATTCGGGAGCTCGGTGCCAAGCGGAGCCATACACCCCGACTCTTGGCGCCCTCTTCTATGGCGCCTTCGCAGCAACGCCAAACGCAACAAGCGCGCACTTCTCCCATGACAGGGGATCGCTGCCAGAGGGACGCAGAGAGAGGACGACGACGATGTCATCGTGCAGTGCGTGGCGCGCGCTAGTGCTACCCGGGGTCGAGCTCCGCTGGACGCCGGCGGACGCTGCTGGGCGTGACGGCCCCGAACTGGCCAGCTGGCCGGGACGCGTATTTCCTTAACATATCCGGAGCAATGCACAGGATGCGTTCTGCGCCGCCATTGGCCGCACGCGAGGGCCACGTCGTGGAGCCGCCGCTACGCATTTCCGGTAAATGTTTGTTCACAGCAGTCGCACATGTCCAATATGGCTGCGCCCATGGTAGCGCTAGACACGCAGTGCCCGCCTCCCGTCGTCGTCGCTCTTTCTGTAGGAACCGCGGGGTTGCGTCCACTTCGATTGTTTTCTCGATGGTGGTGGTTTTCAAACCTACGCCAGTTCAGATTGAACACGTGCGCTAAGAGACGCTGGTTTGACGCTTGCTGTGCGAGTGGGGGGGGGGGAGGTGGGGGAGGGAAAAGAAAGAAAGACGTCGGATGCGGGATGCGGGCGCATGTGCGTTTTTGTTTTGGTTTTTTCTCTTTCGGGGTGAAGTAGAAATATCAAGGGGCTACGAGCTCGGCGCGCTCGGGGAACTATTATTACTAACACAACTGCTTCGAAGGAGCCGTAATGTTCTTTTAAAAACGCAATCGCGTTGGTCTCAGCGGCGGGCGCGCTAGCGCCCGTCGCTGACGCGCCTGGCTCTGGCAGTAGTGACACGAGCAAAATAGTGAGAGCGCCGAAGGCTCACCGCGAAGCGGCAACGTATGTCAACGGGCCCTCCAGTGACACGGGCGAACCAGAGACACGCTTAAAATAGCTATAACAGTAAATGCGCCGGCCGGCAGGGATAAAATGCCGGCAGCCTTCCCGTGCAGGCTACTCTCTGCCGGCTGCCGGCATATGGTGCGACTGTAAACAAACATTTACCGGAAATGCGTAGGCGGGCTCACGTGGCCTCGCGTGCGGCCAATAGCGGCGCAGAACGCGTCCTGTGCATTGCTCCGGATATGTTAAGGAAATACGCGGCCGGGACTGGGTTTTGCGGGCTGAGACGCGGCCATCTTCTCCCACAATGGCGCCCAACGAGGGGCCCCGGCTGCGTTCCGGGTGGGACCGTGATCGCGGGAGAAAAGCCGTGTCGCCCGTTCCGCAGCATGTACTTCCGCCTGGGCACGCAGTGATCTTGTCCAACAATGCAAGCTGCTGAGACACGGCGGGCAACAGACGAGGAAAGTCGTGTGGCTGCGTCGACTCACACTCATTTCGCACTGCAAGACCCACCGGCAAGCACGCCCATGTCGTGACGCAGCAGGCCGACCAAGTCTTCTCGGCCACTAAGAAAGGCCCCGGCTACGTAACACGGTAGCCGAGTGTCCGAAGGCAATGACGTGAAAAAGGTTCAAAAGATGGATTCGAAAGTGGTGAGTCGATCGGATGACAAGTATGAAGAAGGCGATGGAGAGGGTGACGTTGATCATGATGACTATGATTACGTTACTGACGCGTATGACTCGTACCGAAGACGAATAGGAGTACGAGGACGGAGACAGAGAGGAGGCATCGACGGAAGGGGACGCAACCCTAGCTATCGTAATGGAGAATGACAAAAACGGTGCTTGACGGGTGAATGATGTTTTGTTCAGGAGCAGTTACGACGTGGAGGAACAAGGTGGACACTGAAAGAAAGACGTGTAGTGAAGAGGAATGCCTGGCGCTGCAGCCATATCGCCAACGCTGCGCGAGACCGGAGCT
The DNA here is from genome assembly GCA_013339685.2 of Hyalomma asiaticum. Classification (NCBI taxonomy): domain Eukaryota; kingdom Metazoa; phylum Arthropoda; class Arachnida; order Ixodida; family Ixodidae; genus Hyalomma; species Hyalomma asiaticum. Next base: position 240,439,004 of record CM023481.1, read on the forward strand.
CGAGACTTGTGCCCAGCTCTTGTCGAGACGCTGCCAGCTATTCTTGGGTGCCGCCCTATATCTCGCCTTATATTTTGGTGGAGGTGCTGCGGTTTTCCCCACCCTGGAATTAAGAAGCCGAACTCTCCCGTCCGCCATGCCCGACGACGCCAGCCAGACAGCCCCACAAGCTTCGCCAGCTGTGCTATGCACCGGTGCCCAGCGTCAGCGCGATCCTGAGATCTTCAGCGACACCGACGAAAAAGATGTTGAAGACTGGCTGGAATCGTATGAACGGGTGAGCGCTACGAAGAAATGGGACAATCCTCTCAAGCTCAGCAACGTCATCTTTTATTGGACGGGTGTTGCAAAGCTGTGGTTTACGAACCACGAAGCCGATCTCCGCACGTGGCCCAGCTTTAAGACCAGCATCGCGAATGTATTTGGCCGCCCTGGGGTACGCAAGCTGCGCGCAGAACAACGCCTACGGTGCCGGTCCCAGCAGAGCGGTAAGACTTTCACCAGCTATATAGAGGACGTCATCGACCTCTGCCGGCGTGCGGACCCTACGATGGCGGAGGCGGACAAAGTACGTCACATCATGAAGGGCATCTCAGACGACGCCTTCCATATGCTGCTGTCGAAGAACCCTGGCACCGCTTCTCAAGTTACCGAGCTTTGCCAAAGCCTCGATGAGCTTCGCCGACAGCGTCTACTTACACGACGCCAACATGTGCCCGACGAGACTCTTTCGAGCATTGTCACCGCTCCTGACCTTGAGGCCAGATCAAAGAGTTCGTTCGTGCCGTTGTCGCCCGTCAGCTTTCGCTCCTCTCGACAGCCGAGCGACCACCCTCCTCCCCTTTGCCTGCAAACATCATACAGGTCATCCAGGAGCAAGTTCGTGCAGCTCTGCCATCGGCTCGCGAGACCCCGCCGGTGTTGGCCCCCGTTGCCTACACCGAGGTAAATGCACCTCTCAGTGCGTGGCGCGCGCTATTGCTAGCCCGGGCCGGAGCTCAACTGGACGCCGGCGGACGCTGCTGGGCGGGGCGGCCCTGAACTGGCCAGCTGGCCGGGACTGGGTGGTGCGGGCCGAGACGCGGCCATCTTCTCCCACAGAATGTATGACGAATATGAGTGATTGACCTTTACAGCACTCACATGATATTGTCACGTGGTCGTGACCCACGCAGCAGTTGAGACGAAGCACGCAGGACTCAAGGTGATGTCAGGCGAACTGTTTATTGGGCGAACTTGTGCCCAGCAAAACAAGGCCAATCACAATTCACACCAACAGCGGCGTGAACAGTCGTCGGTCGACGGAAAGACTGACAAGCGGCGCAGTGCGTCGGCTTTTATACACACAGCTTAACGCGTTCTCGCATTATCTCTGGAATTCCAGAAGTTACTCAAGTGTGCGCATCAGCATGCAAAGTTTCAGGAATGGTCGACACGGTTCCTGAAGTGACATGCAAGATAAACGCGGCTTGCGTTGGGTATAACAGAAAATGATAACTGCGCTCGCCGCAGACAACCAAAGCAAGCGCGTGATTAACAGGAACGTGATAACTGCGTTCACGAAACCAACCACACGTGTCACTACCCCCCTCTGAAAAGCATCGTCCCGATGCTAAAAACAGAACATGCAGTACATGCAATAAATTAAGAATACGTCACTGTTAATCAGCGCGCGTAATAAGGTTTCAGTCGCACCACATGTACAACTTCGGGTCGTGCACGGCGTCGCTGGGATGACGTTAAGCCATCGGGCACGACCTCATAGTCCAGTTCACCACAACGTCGGAGTACCTTGTAGGGTCCAAAGTAGCGGCGCAAGAGCTTCTCACACAGTCCACGTCATCGTATTGGCGTCCAGACAGACGAGGTAGACGGGTTGGTATTCGGTGTGGCGTCGTCGAAGGTTGTAGTGGCGCCTGTCGACCGTCTGCTGGCTCTTGATACGCAGGCGGGCTAGCTGTCGAGCTTCTTCGGCGCGCTCCAGGCAGCTGGCAACGTCGAGGTCTTCGTCGGTACCGACTGGTAGCATGGCGTCAAGCGCCGTTGTTGGGCTCCGTCCGTAGACAAGCCTGTATGAAGCAAACTGCGTCGTTTCTTGCACGGCCGTGTTGTACGCGAAGGTCACATACGGAAGTATGGCGTCCCACGTCTTGTGTTCGACGTCGACGTACATGGCCAGCATGTCGGCGATGGTCTTATTTAGACGCTCGGTGAGACCATTCGTCTGCGAATGGTAGGCGGTCGTTCGGCGGTGGTTCGTGTGACTGTACTTCAAGATTGCCTGAGTTAGGTCAGCCGTAAAGGCCGTACCTCTGTCGGTGATGAAGACCTCCGGGGCTCCGTGACGCAGGACGATGTTCTCGATGAAGAACTTGGCGACCTCGGCGGCAGTGCCCTTGGGCAAGGCCTTTGTTTCGGCATAGCAGGTGAGGTAGTCAGTCGCTACGATGATCCATTTATTGCCGAAAGTCGACGTCGGGAACGGCCCCAGTAAGTCCATGCCGATTTGCTGGAACGGCCGTCGAGGTGGTTCGATGGGTTGCAGAAGTCTGGCTGGCCTAGTTGTCGGCGTCTTGCGTCGCTGACAGTCTCTACATGTCTTTACGTAATGGGCGACGTCAGCAGTGAGGCGAGGCCAATAGTACTTCTCTTGTATTCTTGATAGTGTGCGGGAAAAACCGAGGTGTCCGGCTGTCGGGTCGTAGTGTAAAGCTTCCAGAACCTCTGGACGTAACGCTGAGGCACCACGAGGAGGTGGTCGGCGCGGAGCGGCGAGTTCTTCACGAGAACGTTGTTCCGCAGAAAAAACGTAGCCAGTCCTCGGCGGAATACTTTCGGCACGGCGCCTGTCTTGCCTTCCAGATAGTCCATGAGGCTCTTGAGCTCTGGATCAGCTCGTTGGTGTTCCGCAATGTCGCCAGTACTTATGGGTCTCAAGAAACTGTCATCGTCCTGGTCACCATGGGGCAGCGGATCGACGGGGGCGCGAGACAAGCAGTCGGCGTCCGAGTGCTTTCGTCCGCTCTTGTAGACGACAGTGATGCCAAATTCTTGCAGTCAAAGAGTCCATCGTGCGAGGCGTCCTGATGGATATTTCAGGTTAGCTAGCCAACACAAGCCGTGGTGGTCACTCACGACTTTGAAAGGCCTGCCGTACAGGTAGGGGCGGAGCTTTGATGTAGCCCAGATGATGGCAAGGCATTCCTTTTCCGTAGTGGAGTAATTCGCTTCCACCTTCGAAAGTGACCGGCTAGCATGACTGATAACCCTTTAAGTCCGTCGGTCCTCCGCACGAGCATGGCGCCTAGCCCTGTGCTGCTTGCCTCCGTGTGAATTTCGGTGTCGGCTTCTTCGTCAAAGTGCGCGAGTATTGGCGGCGTTTGCAGGCGTCGCTTTAGTTCTTGAAATGCCTCGACTTGCGGCGACGTCAGCGGTTCGGCGATACGCGAAAAGTTCTTGGCGAAGCGCCTGTAATAAGCGCAGAGGCCAAGAAATCGGCGTACTGCCTTCTTGTCGATGGGCGGAGGAAAGTCGGCGATAGCAGCTGTTTTCTGCGGACAAGGGCGCACTCCCGACTTGCTAATAACGTGGCCAAGGAACAACAGTTCCTCGTATGCGAAGCGGCACTTTTCTGGCTTCAGCGTAAGTCCGGAGGCTTTGATTACCCGAAGAACAGCTTCAAGGCACCGGAGGTGTTCGTCGAAGCTGGAAGCAAATACGACTACGTCGTCCAAGTAGACGAGACAAGTCTGCCACTTCAAGCCTGCCAATACTGTGTCCATAACCCTTTGGAACGTCGCAGGCGCCGAGCAAAGACCAAAGGGCATGACCTTAAACTCGAACAGGCCGTCTAGTGTTACGAAGGCAGTCTTCTCTCGGTCTCTCTCGTCTACTTCGATTTGCCAGTAGCCGGTTTTGAGGTCCATCGACGAAAAATACTTCGCATTGTAGAGTCGATCCAAGGCATCGTCTATCCGTGGGAGAGGATACACGTCCTTCTTCGTGATCTTGTTCAGGCGACGATAATCGACGCAAAAACGTAGGGTTCCATCCTTCTTCCTCACTAACACCACGGGTGATGCCCACGGACTCGTAGACGGCTGAATGGTGTCGTCACGCACCATTTCGTCGACTTGTTGCTTGATGGCCTCGCGTTCCCGTGCCGAAACACGGTAGGGGCTCTGACGGAGAGGACGGGTGTATTCGTCGGTTATGATGCGATGTTTCGCGAGAGGCGTCTGACGAAGCTTCGATGACGACGAGAAGCAGTCCTTGTATTGCTGGAGTAAGGCCTTGAGCTACTTTTGTTGTTGCCTTGAAAGTCCTTGATTGACGTCGAAGGCGAGCGTGGACACTGCGGTCGTCGTGGCGGGTTCCCGAGAATCGGTGAGGGCGAAGGGATTGCTTACTTCCACGAATTCACTTAGGTGCGCTACCGTCGTACCCCTATTCAGGTGCCTGTATTCGTTGCTGAAGTTCGTCACCATTACCTTGGCTTCGCCGTTATGCAGCTTGGCTATGCCTCTTGCGACGCACATCTTACGATTGAGGAGCAAGTTCTGGTCGCCTTCTATGACGCCTTGTAAGTTGGTAGGCGCTTTGGTGCCGACGGAAATGATGACGCTGCTCAGTGGCGGGACGGTTACCTGCTCTTCTGTCACATTCAGGGCAAGATAAGCGACGTTGCAGTGTGACGGCGTTGCGTTATCCGTGGACAGCGTGATTGACCTGGATCTTAGGTCGATGACTGCGCCGTGCTGGTCCAGGAAATCCATGCCTAAAATGACGTCTCGCGAGCATTGCTGCAGGACAACAAAACTCACCGAATACGTCTGGCTGTCAATCGTCACTCTCTGGCCGTGCAGGTTCCAGTCGGTGTTATAAGGTGGCCCCCTGCTGTTCCGATATCTGGTCCTTCCCAGGCAGTCTTTACCTTCTTCAGCTTGGCGGCAAAGAAACCACTGATGACAGAGTAGTCGGCGCCGGTATCGACTAGGCCGGTGACGCTGTGGCTGTCGATAATCACGTCGAGGTCGGTGGTTCGTCGTCTGGCGTTCCGGTTAGGTCGGGGCGTCGGATCACGACTGTGTCGGCTTGGTCCGGCGCTGCTATGTCGCGTCGGCGGCGAGGCTTTCTCGTGAAGACTCTGGTCAGGCGGCGTGCTGCGACTACGTCGGGAGGGTTCGTGCGTCGTGGTCGTCGTCATCGGCGGCGGCGGCGGAGGATCTTCGGCATTGCGTCGTGCAGCAACCGCACCTCCATCGGTTTGAGATGTCCCAACTACGCGCAAAGGGGGAGGCGGTTCCACACTCTACACAATACTTCTTAACTACCACGCTCACCGTTCCACGTCCAACAAAACACCACAACCAGCCTCGCTCATCCCCCCTTGGCCACACATCTCAACGATACTTAACCCCAAAACGGATTCGCGCTGGGGCCGGGAAGAAAAGAGGCAACAGGCTATATTAAGTTACAAAACAAGTAATTTAATATTCGGACATGATTGAAACACACAATTAACAATTAGCAGCTAACACAATGATACGGCCAAGATAATCAATGAACATGGTAGCAAATGCAGGAACTGGCATGACAAACAAAATCATCCATAAATGACCGATACAACAGTCTACCAACTAGTCTCGCAATGTCTCAAACGCGCTTGCCGCAATGAAAAGAACGCTTATCTTGGGAGGCAAGCTCCACCGGGGCACACGCTTCGTCGCCGGTTTGTGGACTGGTGGTTCGGAAGGGGCTCGGGGGTTCAGATGTCATCTTCGAAGCCGTTCTAGCTCACGGATCATCTCCGATCATTGCTTTGCTGCTCACATCAGGCTCTCGCAACGACTACATCACTCTGAGGTTGGAGAGCCGAACCGCACGGCTCACACGATGGGCAGCGAACCAGACTCACGTCTTCGACTTCACCCGACGGAATGTCATCGCGTCCTTTTTACGTCTCTCCCATCTCTCAAATTCTTCGTCCCTGGCCCCAAGACGAGTTTTTTTCTCTCTCTCTCTCTGACCACCCTTCGTCGCCGGTTTGTGCCGAGAGCGACATGACACAGGTGCGGGTGCGACCCTCCGGCGCCTCGTCACTTCTCGTGGCTTTGGTGGTGCACTGTTGTCAAGTGGCCGGTGCGTGAGGGGAGCGGCCAGCACGTGTGCGCTTCCAGATGGGTGCGTGCGTACTCGTCCCTTTTGCCATAATGAACACTGGGAGAGCGCGAAGCTGACGCGCATGTGGGGTCACCGCAAGCGTCGCCTCTGCTTTCAAGGCGCCGTTTCCGCGAACTTGCAGACAACGAAAGCTCGGGCGATTCTCCGACCGCCGCAGCAGCCGAAAATAGGAATACCCATGCCTCAAATGTCCGTTTCCTGTGCTTTTCGTCTTTCGCCTCACCGACGTCCCTAGGGGCGTCACAGGTTGCTGCCTTTAGTTTCCCGGATAGGGGCTTGGAGATCGGCCCCGGGTGGGGCCGGTGTACTGGCGGCGATCCGGGGAGACGTAGCAGCCAGGCGATGGTGAACGAGATGGTCGTCGTCGTTGCCATTGCGATCCGGCGATGTAGTCGGCGATGTTGCGAGGTCGTTCACCTGGACTCGGACGCGTCGCGTTCACGTCGAAACCACGCAGTCCCATCTCACGGTACTGGCAGTAGCGGTAGGTGTGTCCTGCTTCGCCACAGTGGTAGCACAGAGGGCGGTGATTGGGGTGCGCCAAACGTCAGTTTTCCTCGGCGCGCGCTGGATTACAGGCGAGCGGGATGGCGTCGGAGGTGGCGGCGGTGGCTGGTGACGAATTCGCGGAGGCGTTGGGTCCCGGCGTGGGCGAGGAGCAGCGGCAGCTCGGCGTGCAGCAGCGGCGTAGGTCATCGCCTCCGGTTGGGGTGTCGGTGGTTCGGGAACACTCAGCGAGCGCCGTACCTCCTCGCGAACGATGTCTTCGAGGGAGGCGACTTGGGGCTGAGACGACGAGAACATACGGCGCAGTTCCTCGCGAACAATAGCCTTATGGTTTCGGGTAGGTCGTCGGGGCCGAGTCCTTGAACTTCTGCGATGTCTGGGGACATGCGCCGAATGTACTGGCGGGTCCGCATTTCAAGGGTCTTCTCAATGGTGGTAGCCTCGGAGAGGAACTCTTGAACCGTCTTTGGCGGGTTTCTGATTAGTCCGGCGAAGAGCTCCTGCTTCACTCCTCGCATCAGGAGGCGAACCTTCTTCTCCTCGGACATGTCTGCGTCGGCGTGGCGGAAAAGTCGCGTCGTCTCCTTCGTAAAAATCGTTACGTTTTCGTTGGGGAGCTGTACACGAGTCTCAAGCAGTGATGCGGCTCTTTCCTTCCGCACGACGCTTGCAAATGTTGGCAGGAAAGTAGCGCGGAAGTCGTCCCAGGTTCGAAGCGTTGACTCGCGGTTCTCGAACCAAGTCCTTGCGGCGTCCTCCAAATAAAAATATACATGGCGCAGCTTATCGTCGGGGTCCCACTTGTTAAGGGCTGCGACGCGGTCGTAGATGTCCAGCCAGCTTTCCGGGTCCTCGTATATGACGATCCGCCGAAGGTGGTTGGCTCTTTGGGCTGATGCACGACCACGGTTGCCAGCGATCTTGCTTCCGCCATCGTCGATGCAGGTTTCGTTGCAGCCCTTGTTTTCTTGTCCTTGTCGGGAAGCGGCAGGTATTCGGGCGGGAGTCCTTGTTGTCTGCGGCTAACTCGAAGGGCCGGGTTGGAGTCGTCCTCTCGGCGGCTTGGGCTTGGGCTTGGCTCACGGCTGGACGGGGGCGTACGGTACATGGACCGAGAAGCACCTCCACCAGATATCACGTGGTTGTGACCCACGCAGCCGTTGAGACGAAGCTCGCAGGACTCAGGGTGATGTCAGGCGAACTGTTTATTGGGCGAAGTTGTGCCCAGCAAAACAAGGCCCATCACAATTCACACCAACAGCAGAGTGAACAGTCATCGGTCGACGGAAAGACTGACAAGCGGCTCAGTGCGTCGGCTTTTATACACACAGCTTAACGCGTTCTCGCATTATCTCTGGAATTCCAGAAGTTACTCAAGTGTGCGCGTGAGCATGCAAAGTTTCAGGAATGGTCGACACGCTTCCTGAAGTGACATGCAAGATAAACGCGGCTTGCGTTGGGAATAACAGAAAGTGATAACGGCGCTCGCCGCAGACAACCAAAGCAAGCGCGTGATTAACAGGAACGTGATAACTGCGTTCACGAAACCAACCGCACGTGTCAATATACTTGTCACGTATGTCACAATTAACGATACTGCATTCACGTGTGGCTCATACACGTAGTGCTCGGCTCGTGGTATGCGGGTATGCACCGCTGGTGTTTGAATTTATATATAGTCTGTCAAGCAAGGACCAACTAAAATAGACATTTAACATCATTACAAAACATTGTTTGGGGTAGCTTTCGACTGAAATGCACACATACATACGACGCAACCTACTTTGCGGTAGGGGCGTGTCGAACCTGGGCCAAAGTAGTGCCGACCAAGCACGCTACTACTGGGCTACGGCGCTCGTCTCACGCGGTGCATAGTAATTAAACCTACTGCAATAGCTGTTGTGATGCTGGTGCTTGTAAAAAGTTGCGTTTCTAATGTGCGTTAAGCGCCATTATAGCAATGTAATAAAAATACACATGTTCTAGTCACGGGGTGTGCCTTTGTCAAACTTGGCTGGATCCCGTAGGACTACTTCAACGAACATCACTTGTGGAGCTCACATCAGCGCACCGTAACGGTCATTTCCTTTGATAAAACAGATATCTGTACTGTGCACTAACGCGGATGCCAACGTTACGTCGTATACCATAAGCTACCATACTGTAGCCTCTGCGTTGTAGACGTGTCGGGTTAGCCTGCGCTAAGCATGCACCCACTCATGCGCTTTGCACGACAATGTTGATCCTACTCTGAACATTTGGCTCACTGATAAACAATCGGGCATAGGCAATTTACTCGCCGACTGCTTCGCATTGCACCGATTCCCACAATACGTGGGATCCCCAGAATTTCTTTTTATTTAACGAATATCGAACCTGCGGAAGTGGAAACGGAGGCGATACCCATAATCTATTCGGCGATCTTACAGCACTACCATCTCGGGCGACGTGTATAGTATGCTCTACCTCACCCAAAACTGTCAAGAGAAGACAGCATATTGACGGTCAGCGCGAAACACGAGGACAAAAGAAGAAGGAAGGGACACAAACCACAGCGCTGTCTCACAACTAACTTTTATTTTGCAACACACTCATATTTAACAGCACTGACCACACCCACGTGAACCCATGACGCAGATGGAAAAATGTGCAACAAAAAATATAAAACCTTGCTATAACCAAACCAACATATGCTAAGTGATAACCTGATTCAAAAATGAAATTTCCTTGTCATGTAGGGCTATAGATGGCATGCTAACGCAACGGGAACCGTTTTCATTGATGTGGGAAGCTTCAACAATTTCTATAATTGCCTTATCCCTGTGTTTGAACAGACATTTTGTATCAGTAAATATAGGGGTGCAATCGTAGTTTGAACAGTGCCTGGCCATGTGTGAGTACTCATTCCCTTTCAGAGAGCGTTTGTGCTCAGACAATCTAATATTCAGACACCGGCCTGTTTGGCCAATATACATGTCTCCGCAAGAAAACGGTACCTGATACACTAAACCTACTTTGCATGCACCGAACCAGTGCGTGTGTTTCTTTACCTTGCAACCTTTTTTACTTTTAAATGCGGGGCATTTCTTGGTCGCACGATGTCGTGCTTTGGCGTCGGCGCCGTCCGCACCACCACTGCGCATGCTCGGCTCGTCTCGTGCCGGCCCACCGGGCGTTCAGTAAGCCGAGCATGCGCAGTGGGGGTGCGGACCTCTCCCCCGTACTCCTCTCCCTCGAACGCGGGCATTGTGTACATAAGCGGCGGAGCGCGCGTTCGGAACTCAGTCAAGGGCGTCTTTGCGGACCTCTCCCCCGTACTCCTCTCCCTCGAACGCACGAGAAGCAGCGGCGAAACGTGAGCAGCGAGCTTTAAGACCCCAGGTACGTGAGCGAGAAGCGGCGTGCAAACGTCGTCAACGAGACGCGGCTCCGGACGCTGCTCGTGGACGCAAGCGCCTTCATTCAATAAATAAGAATAATAAAGACGAAATAACAATTAAGCATTCCCGAACCATACCCAATTACGCAACATTCACGCGATACCCCCACCACTCGGCGACGCAATTACTCGAGTTCCCCCCGTGGGAAGATGAGGGCGGCATTTTTTTTACCAACTCGCCCACATGACCATCCTTCTGCAGAAGACAGCACTTTATGAAGACGCCTGCAAACGAATACTTTCACTCATGGCACGCTGATGCACCGCTTATACCTGACGCTTTACTGCTATCTCTGTCCGCTCTGCAATGTATCCGACACCTTGGCGCATATCCTCCTGGAATGCCTTTCCCATGTTGACTGCGAAATGTAACCGGAGACACACGCGAACCAAGCGCCACAACCAACAGAAGAGCACTTATTCGAAACGTAGAAGGCCAAGCTCGCTCTCATGGACATGGAAGACCAGCGACAACTCGAAGACCAGCGACAATCCGAAGGTCGTGGGTTCGGTTCCCACCGAAGGCAAGGTTTGTCTTTTCGTCCACTTTAATTCCTTTCTACTTTCTTCACAATTACAGTACCACAAGTAACTTCCCCTATGCTTTCCTAGGCTTCATTGTCTGTTTGCTCATTAAGTTGTTTCTAACAAATAAAGAACGAGCCCATGACCCCTTCCCTTTCGTTATTTCATAGCTTGGGCCTCGTTGCAGCAGGCTTGGTGCCTTATGGTAGCATGCGAGGGCTTATTGGGCAGCAGCCATCTCATCTAAGTTCACGTTCTACGTGACGCCTCCTGGCAAAAAAGTGTGTTCCACGCACGCCGCCTTGGCCATGAGTGGCGCTGCCTAACACTCCCAGGATAATACGTACATAAATACACAATAAAGTGGACGGGGGGACGACCGCCTTCGTAGCTCAGTTTGTAGAGCATCGGACGCGACGTCCGAAGGTCGTGGGTTCGGTTCCCACCGAAGGCAAGGTTTGTCCTTTCGTCCACTTTAATTCCTTTCTACTTTCTTCACAATTACAATACCACAAGTAACTTCCCCTGTGCTTTCCTACGCTTCATTGTCTGTTTGCTCATTAAGTTGTTTCTAACAAATAAAGAACGAGCCCATGACCCCTTCCCTTTCGTTATATATATATATATATATATATATATATATATATATATATATATATATTTATATATATATATATGTGTGTACTGGATCTTGACTTGCAATATGAAGTGCCGGTGGGAGATTTCACTTGTGCGTAGTTGAACCATAAGGATTCGTAGCGTGCGCGTTAACTAAATTAATCCGGAACTTGACACGATCTACGATGAACCTCCGGAGCTTCGCCCACTCATCATTATTCACTCCGTGGATATGCGTGGATTTTTTTTTTGTGTGTATTGACGGCAATTTTAAGACCGAGTTATGGTCGTATGAACAGCAGGAGGCGACGTCCAGCAATTCGTAGACTCCAGAAAGCAGTATCAAGACTTCACCGCCAGGCCACGCCACGTTTAATTTAACCGCAGTTTCACTTGTCGGTCCCTTTAATGCACAATAGCCGGCGATGGTCTTAAGTGCCTCCAAAGCGCCGAGTTCCTTCTCCTCCGTAGTTCAGAAGTATAATCGTAAGGGGTTGAACGCCCCCAGCGAAGCGTTAATAATATTGATAAATGATGCGCCAATAGACGCGAAGATGATGAACTCGCGTGGGTAGGAAAGCATGCATTGCTTTCCTCCCCATGTGAGTTGCGCATAGGTCCGGCTGGAAACCACAGCTTGCGGCGAGGCAACACTCGCCGATCCACGTGCCTGGCGTGTCAACGACCGGAGATGAAAGAAGAACCACCTCCTTTCGGGAGTGTACCACGGGAATACAAAGGTCGACTGCACAGCCTCGACAGCGGATCTTTGGGGGGTTACGCCTTTTAAGGGGATAATGGCAGTGCCAAGGAAGCCCTCTTGTTAAAGCGGTTCGCTGCAGCGGCGGCGGAAGTCCAATAATTGGCCTATACGAAAAAACACTCTCCAGCCACTTTTCTCTATCTATGTTTTTAATATTGAAATTAAAAATTGGCCCAACATTTCGAGAGTCATTCGGTCTCTTCACCAGGGGTGACTATCCTGCCGGCTCCGAAGCAGTGTTGTACGGAACGTCGTTCCAAGGAACGACGTTCCTGGAACTAGTTCCGTTTTGGAGGAACGAAGGAACGCTAGCGTTCCTTTAAGAGTTGGTGGAACTGTAACGGTAACGCGTTACATTTATGCAGTAACGGCAGGGGGAACGACGTTCCTTTTATAAGCGTTCCACAGGTCCGCATGCAGGACGGATAGGCTGGGCCACAACCGCCGAGGCCGAGCCTTGAGTCCCCGCTTCCCTGTTAGCAGTCTCCGTCACTCAAAAGAAAACTACACGCAAAACGTCACTCCTTTACTCTCCCTCTTCGAGGCTTCGACGAGGGCGAAACTTCTCTTTCGCCAGTGTAAGCACACCACACAAGTGCATTTCGTTACCCCCATACGGTGGCCGCGCACTGTCGCTGGGCGAAACGTTTCCGGCTGTCTACGGCAACGCAGGCGGAACCGCAGCCAGCCGCGAAATTCCTTTCGTCCCTTCAGATCCCGCCGCCAAGGCTCCCTTCGAACTAAGACACTGACAACGCGCGCTTTGCTCAATGCATTGGTTCTGAGAATGCGGTTACGGCTCAAACGTGTGGGCCTCGGCGTCAATGGCATTTTTTACGCAGGAGACCGCTCGGCGAAGCAGACGAGCAGCGGCAAATGTTACCGTGAAGTCAAGATAAAGTGACGTGGCTAGCAGGCAGGCAGTGTCTCGATCAACGTAGCTGTGTGCGGGCTAGCGACACTTAGCAGCCGGAAACGTAAACCACGAGAGTTTGGAGAACAGAACTACAAGGCCAGCCAGCACGACCGAGCCGGCTGGGGTTTGTTAACAAAAGGGTGGCGTGGTCTCTTGTCGAACGTCCAACTGAAGGTCGCTGAGAAGGCATCAGCTGCTGTGTTTCCACGGACGCTCCCGGCTTGCTTGAGTGGGGAATTGTAGGATTCTCCGAAAGTCGTGTTGCAAGCGACCGTTCCGACGCAGCATACTCTACTCAACACGCTGCGGGCCTCTGCTGATACGGCGACAACGTCCGCCGAAAAAGGAAAACTTGGCCCTCCTGCTGTGACGAAAGGGGTCGACGAAAGGGCCGTAGTTATGGCGAAAACTCTCAGGCGCAAGCAGGGGTGCAGGAAATCGACAGGAAAGCGCGCGGGACGACACCAACCACGTGGGGAGGGGTAGAAGTCTTTCGCTTTATTTGAGCCAGTCTGAAGAGCAAGGAAGGGTCGTTCTGAAGGCTGGACACACTGCAGTGATCTTTCACTTGGCATTCGAAGATCACGGAACACCATGTCGCCTCCTGTGCCATCAGATTCTGTTGCAATGAGTGCCGATGTGGAATTATAGATTGCTTCCTGGCCATGACTACCCCCGATGTTTCAACCGACTGAATACAACACCGCACGCCTGTGTTTTGCCCAATGTATGACTTGTGCTCCATCAAACAATACAAGTGGAGTGTCGAAAAGATCGGCGAGAAACTTAAGGAAGCACGTGCAGGTATGGTTTATTTAGTGTTCTTTCCTATTCGCATAACGAAAAGACAGCTTTGCGTTCTAAATGTAAATCGGCCCATTTGTTACTTTCTTGTTCACATTAGGTATGATTTCTACTATGTCTTGATCTCATAAGAACTATAGAGCCACGCTCAGTAGCACGTGCGCAAGTTTTTGCTACTTGGGTGTGCGGTTGTGCTGCTGCGAACCTTTCAAGCGTGACATACGTCATTTTTGTTTTCAGACATCATTTCTTGGTTGGTGTCCGATGAAATGATGCACGTGAGGCGATTTATTTATTTATTTATTTATTTATTTATTTATTTATTTATTTATTTATTTATTTATTTATTCTCCACATATTAATGTAATTTCACTATTGCATGAAAGTGGGGCTGCTGTACAAATTGAACAGACAAAGCGTACTCCTTAGGACGCCATAAGAAAGAGAGATACTCCTACGTCGCCGTCGGTAAGCTCATCAGCTGATCATGCAGTTCGAATTCTCCACACCGACACACGCTGAGCGCCACCATAAATAACAGCGAAAGAACAGTATCACAAATGCTTTAAAATTGTGAGACCTAAGCAAAATAATATATTCAGAACTGTCAATTAGACTACTAAACGACTAAAAAGACTAGTAATACTGAGGGAAGAAATTTAGGGCAGCATATGATGACGACATATCGGGAAATCTTGTTGCAGTATTGATAGACGCGGGTGAAGCACGAGCTATTATATGCCAATTGATGTAAATCGACAGGTCTACAGCATACATAGCTTTAGTGTTAAATGTAGGCTTGCTACTCATAATGTCTCATGTGTTGGTGAATGTGAGTGACTTTCTATCTGCACACCTGAGGAGCACTTTTCTGGCTACTCATTGGAAGACCCATTATGTCTTGCACTTGTAATAGACTAGAGTCCAATTCGCTGTCAACAATTCGGGACTACGTTCGGTGCTCCCTGAAAAAATGTCTAGAAGCATTTATTTTCATATTTTCTATCTCCAGGTAATCTGCTGCCGGTAAGGTTCAAGTTCACGAAATGTACGTAGCTCGAATTGAATTTAAAGCGTTTAAGTCACTTAATTTCATCTCACAATTTTCCGAGACTATTTTGAATCTTAAAAATCAAATGTAACGTAAATGTAACGACACGTTCCAATTTCCAAAATGTAACTGGAACGCGTTCCTTTCTGATTGAAGGAACTTGTAACGGGAACTCGTTACAAAATCAGGAAGGAACGAGGAACGAGCTTTCGTTCCTGTTTTGGAGGAACGTGTACAACACTGCTCCGAAGCTAGCGACTTTTCTTAGTGATTGTCCCTCTCTCCACCGTCGTTCCTCCCGCCTTTCTTGTTGCGTAGTTGTTTTCTCCATTTGTTCCGGAGAACATTCATATAAACACTCGTCAGGGTCCCAGTTGAGCCGTTGATATTTCCAGGTGTTGTTTGGACGTGCCACGACTCTAAGAACTGCCTTTTGGTGCGTTTACGTGCGGTTACCTTCCGTGTCGAGGACCCGGGCGTCGTCGAAGTTGATGTAATGGTCGTTCTTTTCGCTGTGTTCTGCGAACGCGTTCCGCGGAGCGTTGAACCTACGCACTTCATTTTGGTGTTGCCGTATCTTTTCCGGAAAGTTTTTTGTCTCGCCGATATAAGTGGCGGGGAAATCGGCGCACATAACCTCGTACACTAGGCTGGAGAATCTTTCTTTTGGCAGCCGGTGTTTTGTAAATCATTTTTCAATTACGTTGACACGTTATATGAGTACTGACACAAAAATTCTACATCTTGTTTTTTTTTTTTTTTTTTTTGCAGTAAGTAGCTAATGACCCACTTAACTCGGCTGCAAACCTCGAGGGTTCGAGCGCGCGATTGTTAATATTTTGTATACGGTTTTGTGGAGCCCAGACGCACTTTCCGTTTCAAAGAGCGATGAGTGAGGCGGCACCCAGGATGGTATTCATGTAAACATAGCTGACTACATGTGCACACAAAACCGCGTTAGTGTGACCACCGTGCGGACAACTCTTTTGAGTGAATTCTCCCTGGGTGCTGCTGTAATACCCTCTGGGAAGTTTCAAACATGCGTGATCCTTAAAAAAATGCGCTGCCGAGGCGAGGACGCCAGTTTGTACTCCGGTGCAATTCTGCCCCATCTTTCCGTCGGAAACGTCTGCTAGGATGAGCGCTTTCCCAAGAATCATGACAGTAACACAAACTCGTCACGCACGTGGCGACTGGTTGTTTACATGAAACACAAAAGCGCGTTTCGCATGCGGTGGCGCGACACGCACGTTAAAATTGATATTAAATATGTTCTAAGCTATATCAGCCGTTGATATTTTGTAGATGATTCGTGTGTGTCGACGCAAATCTATCGTGCAAGTTATCTCGATCGCCTTAAATTTTGTGCCAGTATTCCTTTAACTGGTGTTTAATTCACAGGGTCATGATTGCATGACAATGTGATTAACAAATGTGAAGTACAAATAATCATGTAAAGTTCAAAAATTATTTGCACGACAGTGACTTGTTGTGACGTTCTTTCTTCTCTTGTACATTTTGTGTCATTCAGAAATACATTGCTATATTTATTGTAAAATAAATATTTCTTGGACAAAAAAAATGTCAAATGTGAATTTACAGCGACGTTGATGCGTTCGCGGCCGGATTGGAGGAGCGACGCGCGCGCGCACTTGCGCGCGTCGCTTCTCCAGTCCGCCCGTGTGGCAGTTTGCATGTTTTCATCATCAGAAAAAAAAAGTAAAGTTGCCTGAGCGCCCCGGCGTTTTTGAAAAATATGGGAGAGGGTGAGGAAGAAATTAGAGAAAGAAGGAGGAGAAAGGGTTATTGGAGAATGAGGACAGAAGACCACAGAGAAGATCTCCGCGCTTGCTGACTACGCCGCCGGGTCATGACTTCGACCCTATAGACCCTTTTCATAAACTGCAAGCTAGCTTTCCTGCAATGCAGCTTGCCCTACTAATGGCGGCATTGGCAATCCGGCAAACAACGTATGCAAGCGCAATTTGCTTGCGATAGGGCGTGTAAAATGTCGACCCAGCCCTTCTTATACAAACAGCCCAAAAAAACGGGCCGCAGCATGTGCAACTTGAATTTTGACAGCATTTAAAAAAAGGCAGCTGTCGCCATTAGTAGGGCAAGTTGCATTGCAGGGAAAGTGGCTTTACAGTTTATGAAAAGGGTCTATACTGCTCCGACCGAAGTACATACCGACGCTAGCGGTGTTGGACTCGGCGCTGTGCTTGCCCTACACAAATCCGGATTCGATGAATACGTCGTTGCATACACGGGACGCACCCTCACCAAAGTGGAGATGAAATGTTCCGTAACAGAAAAAAGAATGCTTGGCCATAGTCTGGGCGCTTGGTAAATTTCGACCGTGCCTATATGGCCATCCCTTCGACGTCGTGTCAGACTATCACGCACTTTGTTGGCTGTCCACGCTAAAGGATCCTTCAGGCCAACTAGCTTGCTGGGCCTTGCTCCCAGAGACTTCGACATGTGCGTTGTCTACCGATCTGGCCACCGGCACACTGATGCCAACACGCTTTCACGCTCGCCTGTGTCAACCACAGGTGCTGCTTGGCTCTCTACCGTTGATGATGCATTTCATTGCGAGAAGGCTGCGACATGGCTACGGAGCAGCGCAAGTATTACCACTCTTATTCAATTCCTTTTAAACCTGTCGCCTGTTTCTCTCTCTTCTCGAGCTTTGCCCCATGAGACCTCTCACTTTGAACTGCATAATGGCGTCCTCTATCGACGGAGCTACTTCACTGACTGCTGCAAGTGGATGCATCGTCATACTTCCCCACACAACGCAAAGACATCCTGAACTTGTCTATAGCATGTGGATTCCAGATATTTCAACGCCCTCAGGTCATCCTAAAAATGTCCTCCACCGATCCTATCTGGACCCATTTGTCCGACCAAATCACGTACTGAAGAGGTTCTTCGGACGAGGTGCCAGGATATTTTTTGGATCATTTGAGTATGGTTTCAGGACGTGAACGCATTCGAGGACGTGACCTCATATAAGCCATTAATTTACGTATGTGAGCCGTACTACAGAATTATTAGTGTAAATGTGACGGCGTAGTACAATGGCATGTGCCGTGCAAGGTGGTCATTGCCTTTCGTGTCGGCAGTAAGCACTGCGATAGCCTATGCACTGAGAAAGTGCCACTAATATGCTCACTTGGACCAAATGCCATAATGGACCATCTCAGTGTCTCAGTAGCGCGCAATATATGTGTAAAAAGCACCAGCCACCATGAGGGTTTAGTACATGTTAAATTGCCGAGCTCTGTCCATGCAATGAATAGAAACTGTATCTTGACTACTTGACAGAAAAAAATAAACTCTCAAAAGCTGAAATATAAAATTTATTACAATAACACAAATATGTGGCGGCAGTTTCATGATGTGCGTTACAAAGTATTGTACAGTGATGTAATGAAATGTTATAGCTTTTCGCGGTGAAGAATGTATCGAGTATCTTAAGATACAAGATACTGATGTCGGAACATCACCGCGCGACACTAGAAATACTGGCAGAAGTCCGCTGCTCTAGCAGGTACTGCCGCCACTAAGCTTATAACGCTTATAACCACCCGCCACGGCGGCCTAGTGGTTAATGCGCTCGACTGCTGGCCTGAAGGTCGCGGGATCGAATCCCGGCCGTAAAGGCCGAAATCCGATAGCGGCGTTATACTTGAGTCCCGTGCAGTACTGTACTTAGATTTAGGAGCATCTTAAAGAACACCAGATGGTCTAAACTTTCAGAGCCCTCCAGTACGGCATCCCTCATAATTATATCGTGGTTTGGAGATGTAAACCTCAACAATTATTATTGTGACCGTCCCCACGAGTTCTTTCATGATATTTTCCACAAGCAGTGAAATTTCCAGTGTGTGATCTTACTTGGTAGGCTGACGACACCTTTTGCTGAGAAACATCGTAACTAATAATGTATATATATATATATATATATATATATATATATATATATATATATATAGAATCAAAGGGTCACGTTGAAAAAACATAACATTTATTACGACGTTTCGGCCGCGAGACCGGCCTTTCTCAAGCTTCTACTACAAATGATTTGTAGTAGAAGCTTGAGAAAGGCCGGTCTCGCGGCCGAAACGTCGTAATAAATGTTATGTTATTTCAACGTGACCCTTTGATTCTATAATTGACCTGCTGCCAAGGATTTATCTTTGAAGTATATATATATATATATATATATATATATATATATATATATATATATATATATATATATATATATATATATATATATATATATATATATCCATCCTTTTTGAGTCATTGTTTTTTTCACTGTCACAAATCACAAGGTAATTCGCGCAATCAATATCAAGAGTATGAGTAGCGGAGGTATCCTGCGACACTTTGTACCGCTACGATATCTGGAATTCTCTCGTAGAGAGAAATTATTACAAAAATTGCACATTCGTGAATCCGTCGATGACGAGCGCTTTACGCGAGCACATAACTAGAATTTAGGAAGCCATTGCGGTTTTATGTCCTTACTGTATAGAAGATCCGTCACAAAATATGTCGCTACGAGCGTTGTTACTCCTGTACACTTGTCCCGTGGTCCGGTACTGCGTAAAAGGTATACGCGTACGGACCAGGTTAAACTCAAAGTCGTAATTGCGGCATCGTGCCGAGGTTTTGCATCGCCATTTTTGTTATTATGTGGGAAACTACTACCTGGTTGGCAAGTAGAGCATCGACTTCCATGAATTACAAAAACCACAAAAAACCGTCGACAGCGTAGCTTACACATACCTGTCATGTTTAGCAGCCAAAAGAGCCCCAATCAGTTGTTTGGGAATGAACACAATATAATTATAGCCAGAAAACAACAGTTGTTGAGATACTAACACATGTTTCATTCAAGTTAAACTTGGTTGGTCGCAGTTCTGAAATTCTAAAGCAAACACTCCTGTTCATAGGCGTTTTCTGCTGCATTATATGTGTCTATAATATGAAATTTATAAATGTATCGAAGTATCTTAAGATACAAATGGCAAGTATCGTATCGGATACAATTATTGAGGTGGTATCTTGTATCTGTATCCGAAATACTTCTTGCCCGAGTATCTTGTATCGTATCGCGATACAATTTCAAAGTATCTTTGCCCACCCCTGATTGGTATTGGCCTGTATGGGCCCCTTCCAAGCACCGTTTCAAGAAACCGCTGGATTCTTGTCGTCATTGACCACTTAGCGCGATACACCGAAAAAGCCGCTCGACCTTCTGCCTCACCCCGTGATGATTTATTTTCCTCCTACACAACTTTATACTCCGTCACGGCGTACCCCGCGAACTTCTAAGCGATAGATGACGTGTGTTTCTCTCCAAAGTTGTATGCGCGCTCCTAGCAGAAAGTCACATCGTTCATCGCACTTCCACCGCCTACCATGCTCAAACTAATGGGCTCACGGAAAGGTTCAACCGGACTCTCGCCTATATGCTCTCCAAATACGTCGCCTCCGATCATACCGACTGGGACCGTATATTTTGCCGTTCATGACGTGTGCCCACAACACCACACCACAGGCGGGCTTCTCGCCATTCTCCTCTTCTATGGCTGCGAACCGTCGACCACACTCGACACAATTCCTTACCGACTCATCCGCAGTGGCGTAAATCGTGGTGGGGGGGGGGGGGGGGCGAGCCTTGAAGCCTTATTACGACCTACTTATACTATGTTCATCCCGAGTCGCCAGGGTGGCTCCTTTTCCGACGGCGGGCGACTGCAGTCAAGAGCAATGCCTGGCGCCACAGACGTATCGCCAACGCTGCGCGAGACCCGAGCTCGCTGCAGCTCTTTCCGAGACGCTGCGTGCTGTTCTTGTGTGCCGTTAATATCTCGTCTTATAACACACACACACACACACACACACACACACACACACACACACACACACACATATATATATATATATATATATATATATAATTCTGCGCCGCTGCAGCCCCCGCAGTGCAGCACCGAACCGCTAAACAAAATGTCGTTGTTGCGTGCGGAGCAAAACAAAAAAAAAGGGGGGGGGGGAGGGGGGAGGGACAGGTTGCTCTGTGCGCGGTCGGTCTCCAGTACAATGCAGAGGATCGTCACCGCGCTGAGTTTCACGAGAAATGGAGGGTAGATGAAGAAACATAGAACATACGCGAAACACACACACACACACACAAAGAAAAAAAAAGAAAACATCACACAAAAAGGAGGGTCGCTTAGCTTAACTAAAGTCCCTAGATTTTTCCTTCGAGAAAGGCCATCTAGGGATTTCAGCTTAACGACTCGGACGCCGCGAAACACGTTCCCTAGCAAAAGTACGTCGCACTGCCCAAGCGAGCGCCACGGGTACATAAGACATATCTGCACCTTGTGCGCGTGTATCGTCAACTAAGTAAAACATATCAGATAAAAATAAGATAAAGACAACAAGAAACATTATGGGAAATTAAATATCATAAGATAATAAATGAAAATAAATGAAATCAGAACAAACAAAAAATTAACAATAGGTATAAAATGAAATAGGTGGAGATGGACAATCATTCCTGCATCCCAACAGGAGACATGGCCCGAGTGAGCGCCGAGGGTACACAACTTATTGCGTTTATTTTCGTTTATTATCTTACGATATTTAATTTACCATCATGTTTCTTGCTGTCTTTATCTTATTTTTATCTTATATGTTTTTTTTTACTCAGTTCACACTACAGGCGCACAAGGTGCAAATATATCTTGTGTACCCTCGGCGCTCACTCGGGCAGTGCCCCGCTAGCACACAAGACCAAAAAGACGTCTTCTTGGGGGATTGACGTCTTATGGCGTTTTTCACTGGTGGACCTGGAGCAGTCACCGAAATCCTGGATGGAGCGCTCGGATTTCACGAATCCGAATCTACCAGCGGAAAGCGAGAATGCTCTGCGAGCGAGTATACAGGAAGTCAATGAGCACGTCATACAAACCCAACTTCCGCTCCGTACGTTTCCGTGGCAACCAAAGACGCCTTCTTCGGGCACATTTTGGCTGCAGCAGTTTCAGAGTTTACGTTCAATTCACGCCATTCTGTGCTCAAGCTTTCTTACTCAGAGAGGGCACTAAGCATTAAATACACGGTACGATTCTGTGTTCGGTGCCAAGCTCCAGCATGAAGCGTACGATGGATGGGAAGGGAAAAGATGAGCACGTAGGGACGCACGCTCGGCCGCATTTTGCACCTTGGCATACGCGCTCGTATGAGTTCGTGTCTTCATCAAGTAGAAAAGAAAGATTTGTACACTTCCCTGCTCTATAACACCACTGAAGAACACTCTCGATAAAGCTGTGTCTTCATGAGCGACAAACACATCCAAACAGTCCTACGTCAATGACGACTCCGAGGGTAGGCAATGAACGACGCCGCTGCCATCCTGTCGTCGTTCGCGACGAACCGCGAGCTCGCAATGAAGCGCTTACTTTTGCCAACATGATAAACGTTCGTACTCACATAAAATGCGTTAACACATCCAATCGGCTTTCTTCAACATCGCTGTTGAGCACAACGATGGAAAGGAAGCGAGCCGCATCGGTGAAACGGCCAGTGCCGCTGTTCACCTTTCGTACCGCGGCTTCAGATCTATCGAGTGTTTGATTGGTTGTGGTTTGGTTAGGAAAGGACGCTAATTTCTGCAGCCCATGTAGGGAGCACGACTAAGCGTCCGTGGGGGTGGGGGAAAGGGTGTGAAAGATATAAAGAGGAGAGAAATGCCGTAGTGGAGGGCTCCGGAAATTTAGACCACTTGGGGTTCTTTAACGTGCACTGACAACGCACAGTACACGGGCCTCTGGCATTTTCGCCTCCATCGAAAATACGACCGCCGCGGCCGGGATCAAACCCGCGTTTTTTGGGTGGCAGCCGAGTACCGTAACCACTACACCACCGCGGCGGGAGTGTTTTGAAAACCGGTGCTGCTTTCCACTTTAAATATCATCATCATCATCAGCAGCAGCAGCAGCAGCAGCAGCAGCAGCAGCAGCAGCAGCAGCAGCAGCAGCAGCAGCAGCAGCAGCAGCCTTTGCCCTGCAGTGGAAGTATACTTCCACTGCAGGGCAAAGGCCTCTCCTATGGATCTTGTCACCAAACCCGTGCTGTGAGGTACGGGACGCGATCGCCGGAAAAAATTCTAAGACCAACGTCTTGGTTCCCCGAAAAAGATCCCACGAAAGCTTGGACAATGAGGTTTTGGTCCCCTTCAGCACACTAGCAAAACGCCAGCAGTGGTTCAAAGACCGAGTCAGAGCCAAGGGTTATCAAACAAAACAAACATTATAGATAATGCTAAGTGGCACGGCGAAAAAACGTGGCTTCACGATCGGAAACCAGACATTAGAAGCCGTAGAAGAATACCTATATATATCTATAGGACAGCTACTGACAGGAGAACCCGCTCATATAAAAGATATCCACCGTAGAATAAACATGTGTTGGCGCGCGTACGGGAGACATTCCCAACTCATGAAAGGAAATCTAGCACTATCACTCAAGCGGAAACTATATAAATACTGCATTTTGCCAGTACTGACATACGGGACAATACTTGGAGAATTACGAAGAAGCTCGAGAGGAATTCGAGAACCACGCAGCGGGCGATGGAACGAAACATGATAGGCGTTACATTAAGAGATAGAAAGACAGCCGAGTAGGTTAGAGAACAGACGGAGTCGTAGACATAATAACCGCCGTTAAGAAAAAATGGACATGGGCAGGCCTCGTGATAAGAAGGATAGATAACCGATGGACAGTTAGAACGATGGAATGGATGCCAAGAGAGGGCAAGCGTAGCCGCGGACGACAGAGAGCAAGATGGGGGGACGAAATCTAGAAATTCGCAGACGTCAAATGGAATCAGCTCGCGCAGGACAGGCAAGAATGAAGAGGATTGGGTGAGGCTTTCGTCCTGCAGTGGACTTAAGATGGGCTGGTGATGATGATGATGATGATGATGATCTCATCAAACAGGCAGTTACAGAAAAGGTACACACGGCTTCTCCACGTCCATTTCCGATTCTCCCGTTTACGGAAGAATGTATTCATGATGCGCAGATTATTCCGCTCTGCGAACTCTACTAATAAGTGCCCTCTGTCATTCCTACAACTCACGCCATAGTTCCCGACTGCCTTGTCTCCAGCCTGCTTCTTGCCTACCTTGGCATTGAAGTCTCCCATCACAATAGTGTACTGCCTCTGCCAGTGAAACGCACCGACCCGCTCCCGCTCGATCAGTGAAACACGGATTCGCCGCGGCGGAGCAAAAGAACCTGCTCCGAATCTGCCAGTGAAAAACGCCATGAGACTAATGGCGTTTTTCCCTGGCAGATTCGGAGCAGGTTTTTTTGCTCCGCCGCTACAAATCCGTGTTTGAGTGGTCGAGCGGGAGCGGGTTGGTGCGTTTCATTGGCGTCGGTGTTACTCCGCCAGCCAATCACAGAAGCAAACAGAATCGTCGACATGCGACCTTTTCAAAATGACGCCGTTTTAGGGGCGAAGCTTACGCTGTGGCTCAGTCCCTCCATCGTTGTTCGTCGTAGCCACCCCCGGCTGCTTCTCACAATGTTCACTAGATGGCGCTGTGACAGAGCTTATTAATCTAATAAGGACTGAAGTTACGAAAGAGAAACAAAAGAGTTGCTGGAGGGGAAAGCGAAAGCCAAAACGATGGTGGAACAGGGAAATTCAGGACGCAATTGAGAATCGACGGGAAGCATCTCGAATACATAGGCAGGCAAAAAAGGAGCAGAGGCCACAAGACGAGGTCAAGCAAAAATGGGAAACATATCTCGAGAAAAAAGCCCTGGTACAGAGTTTAGTTGAAGCCAAGATTAAAGGCCAAAGTGAACGTTGGATATCGGACATTCGCGAAAAGAAGGACGCATCTAGGGTTTTCTGGAACCACCTGCAATCGCTGGGGAAGAAAACTGTAACTATGCAACGGCATATTGTGGATGAAGAAGGAAATAAATTGGAGGGGTACGACGCATTGACTTATATTCGAAACGCAACAGCCGATTCCTTTAAGAAGCATGACGAGGCTCCCTTTACGACGTGTAACAGTAGCAAGGGAGACCAAGTGGAAGAACTAGTTCTGGAAAATTTCAATTGGAAGAAGGCGGAGGAAATGATTCCCAAACGAACAGCCACAGGATTAGATGGGGTTAGCATTACAGTAATAAATGAGCTCGGAAGAAACAGCAAAGAAGCCCTATTAAAAGCAAATGAAAAAAGGTTAAAGGACAGGCGATTACCGGACAGTTGGCGTCAAAGTAGGATGAAGTTCATATATAAGGGCAAGGGAGAGAAAAATAACATTCGCTCCTATAGACCACTGACCATTACATCAGTACTCTACAGGTTGGCGATGCAGGCAATTAAATTGAAAATGCAGATATGGACAGAGCTTGATGGCACTTTTGGCGAACTCCAAAATGGATTTCGAGTCGACGGGAGATTAGATGATAACCTTTTTGCGCTTACGCAGTGTATAGAAATAGCCGGAAAAGAGAACAGACCTCTACATTTGGCATTCTTGGATATTAAGGGTGCGTATGATAATGTGAATCAGAATATTTTATGGGACATAATGAAAGAGGCTGGTATAGGGGATGACTGTATAGAGCTCTTAAAGGAAATATACAGTGGAAATACAGTATGTGTGGAATGGGAAGGTATGGCGAGTAATGGTAGAATGGAGGTCGTCGATATAGGTAAAGGGTTGAGGCAGGGATGCCCGTTGTCCCCACTATTATTCATGCTTTACATGAGGAGAATGGAGAAAGCATTGGAGATGAGCAATATTGGTTTTAAGCTGTCGTACAGACAGGCAGGTATAGTGATAGAACAAAAGCTCCCCGGGTTGTTTTATGCAGACGATATTGTGCTATTCGCAGACAGTCGAACAGATTTGCAGGGTCTGGTTAGTATATGTGGTCGGGAAAGTGAAGATTTAGGGCTAAAATTTCGTGTGACAAAATGCGGCTGGATGATATTCAATGACAGCAACGATCAGACCATATCAATACAGGGCGAGGAGATACCCAGAGTACGAGAGTACAAATACCTCGGGATATGGATAAATGATGGGAATAGATACATGGAAGTACAAGAAAAAGCTATGATAGTTAAAGGAAAGAGGAACTCCGCAATAATGAAGCATAGAGCGTTGTGGGGTTACAACAGGTACGAGGTAATTCGAGGTTTGTGGAAAGGTGTAATGGTGCCAGCACTTACATTCGGAAACTCAGTGGTGTGCATGAGGTCAGAGGTACAATCAGGGCTGGACGTGAATCAGAGGACGGTCGGACGTCTCGCACTGGGCGCCCATGGGAAGACCACAAATGAGGCTGTTAAGGGGGATATGGGATGGTCTGACTTTGAGGGAAGGGAAGCTCAGAGTAAAATTAGGTACGAACAGAGATTAAGGAATATGAAAGAAAATAGATGGGCAGCGAAAGTATTCAGGTATTTGTATAGGAAGAACGTTGATTCACAATGGAGGAAGAGAACTAGGAAGCTTACCAGTAAGTATACATCCAGTAACGAAACGGATGGGACGAAAAAGAGCGTTAAGAGCATGGTCAGAGCGGCGGAGAACTCGGATTGGATAGCAAGAATGGAGAAGAAACCGGCATTGAACAACTACCGAAAAGGGAAAGACGAAATCAAGAGAGAAAAATTTTACGATAATTCAAAGGGAAGCGCTTTACTCTTTGAGGCAAGGTCCGGTTGCCTGAGAACCCGAAGTTACAGAGCGAAATTCAATAAAGAAGGGGATACATGTACGTGCTGCGGAAAAGCTAGCTAGGGAAAAGACAGACCATATTTTGATTGAATGTACAGATGTCCACCCAGGTGTAGCTGTGGACACTACCCTACAGGAGGCCATGGGTTTCAGGAGTAACAGGGGAAAGCTGAACATGCCGGCGATAGATATAAGTAAAAGGCGCTTAGAGCATTGGTGGCGCAAAAGTATGGAGCAAACAAAAGCGCAAGGTAGTTCGGGTATGATTGTTACATCACAGCAGAACGATAATAGATAAAATAAATAGACGAGGAAAAAAAATTAGTTGTGAAAATATATGTGATTCGGGAAAAGAAATGGTTGTAAACGAAAAAGAAATAAAGCTAGAGCTTGGTGGCCCGGCCACCGCCCCGTTATAAAGGGGACGCTCCTAATATCCATCCATCCATCCACTAAAGCCCCTCTATTTCTTTAAAAAGTAGCGCCATTCATTGTCCTTTTCTCCACCCCGCTCTCCCCGGCGTTTGCTCCCCGCTACCTGCTGCGTCCCGACCTCTTCCGCTCCCCGATTGGCCGGTTCGTGTCACGTGGAAGAAGACGAGCACTCCTTCGCATTTTTTTCTCTATTTTTTCTTTTCACCGCTCTCCGGTACCCATTTTCGGGCCTGCGCGACGACGGTGCTGCTCGCGAACGGATTGATTGAGTACGTGTGTTATTGGGTTACATTGTTAGGAGGAACGTGTTAAGGAGGGCAGCTGTATTCTATGGCCGTGCTGCTGCGGATTCGCTTGTCGCAAGCGACGACACAAGGCCGCTCGATAAAAACGCACGTTGCTAATCGAGCGGCCATGGACAAGGTTACGGGAAAAGCTTAAGTTTTTTTTGTTGTTGTTGTTTGAATTCCGACAAACGCGACGTACAAAGAAGAAATGTGTAAATCGACAGGATCGGGCGTACTGACTTCAAGGAGGTTGCAAAAAGCGCAAGGTTTCGTAAAGCAAGTCCCACGTTTCATGACCCTAACGTACGTTTCATGACCCTGTGCTGTGCGTGGTTCTTTAGTGCGCTTCAGCTGATGCACTTTCTCTCTACTTCATAGGTAGTGCTGCGCCGAAGGTGCGTGGGGCTGGCCTGGCGATGCTGCGTGTGGTTTTAACACGCTGAAGTTCACTTTTCTCAGAATGGGCTCACTTTGTTTTATGGCGTTGTTTTGCGTCGACAGTGCTCGCATCTTGCGCTGGCCTGTGACTTCAAAGCAACTTTATTAGGGCCATGTGTTCACGTCGAGCAGAAGTTAGCGTCGAATGCAGTCGTTTAGCGTCAATGTACTCCCTCATGTGTTGATTTGGTGTGTTGTGTTTAACCTTTTTAACGTCTTGAAATGATCTCGCTATTAGAGAGGTCGTAATAGATGTTTGTGGGTAACAGAGGTCACCTGGGGAGCGTCTAATGTGCACTTTGAACGCTCCAGCACTCGTGCATCATCCAAACAGCGCGAAGAAGCGACCTATTTCATAAACATTTTTCAGCCAAGACGGCTGGAATATTTCACACTCCAGCCGAGCGAGGGTATTCTGCATGTATCCTACGAATCAGCACGTTCACATAAATTCACGTACTGGAAACCTGAAACCTTCGTAATCACGCGCTAAGTCGCGCTGTATACCAACACAAGCCCTGTACGAGCGGATTTTTTATGTCTTAAATAATTGTAGTTTTTTATTCTTTTTCGCGCGATTTAAACACTGCATTATTAACGCCATTTACTGACTGAAGCATGAAATTCCGGACCTAAGAACTGCTCCGCAGGGCTCCAACGAGCTTTTCCGCGTATTTCCACCGATAGCGCGTCAGCCGTCGTCTGCTGTGGCAGGTCCCCCATAGGCGGCGACACCATCGAGACCGCGCCGGGCGGGAGAGGGAGGTGGAGAATTTAGGAGGAGAAGAGAAGTGGTTGGCGCTACTTTCCTTGGGGGGTTTTAACAGTACGTGTACTGTCACAGGGCTATGAATTTCCGTTTATGCTATAGTATGATCGATTTGATTGAAGTAGATTTAAAAGGCATGCGGACAATTTAAAGAGAGAGAAAAAAAAGAAAAGTTCTTAAATTTTCTTACGATCCTGGTGGCGACATGTCACCGCCCCGTTACAAAGGGGGCGCTCATAGCATCCATCCATCCACGTAAATTGATCACTAGATGGCGTGGAGGCGCGCGCTGCGTGTGGGGGTTAGTGTGATAGGAGAGCGCTAGATGGGGGTGAGCGCCATAAAAGACGCTCGCTCTTGGTAGTGGAAAAACATTTATTCGCTCGCTCTTGGCGGGCTTCCTCGTTCGACACTGCGCCATGAACAGCGAAGACAAGGCGGCGGAGTGGAGGGCACGGAAAGCGGCTGCAGCGCGCGCTCGCCGACAGGACCGCCGGTGAGAGCCCGCGAAGCCGAAGCTGCACGGAGACGCCGCGAAGCGGATCCCGAGCTCAGAGCCCGCGAAGATCTCAAACTACCACTCACGAGTCAAAGCCACAACGGAGAATATGCAGCCATCAAGCTCTTTGACTCTGGAATCGTCCTCATGACCACCTACCTCGCACCCAACCTGTCGACCGGGAACATCAAGACATTCATAGACACTGCGTTGCGAAATTATGAGAACAAATACAAGAATGGACCATTTGTACTAGTTGGGGACTTTAACGTGGATATCATAGACAATAGTTGGCTTATCCAAGATATGGCTTCTAGATATGCTCTCAGATGTATATCGTTTGATCATATGAAACCTACCACAATCCGAGGAACATGCGTAGACCTAGTATTTGCAAATTTTCCACAGCAACCCATACAGGAACCACTCTCCCTTTATTTCACGGTCCATGAAGCCGTGATAATGAAGGGACAACGCAAGCCATACGTCGTCTAACCAAGAACAAAACAAGAAGAAAATAAAAGTTGATTTGTATATATACACACACTGTTTCTCACGTCTTTCATGATGTACTGGGCGAATTGCACCGAAGATTCACGGTTCACCGATGATTCCCTCCGGAGCTTCGCCCACTCATCATCATTCACCCCGTGGATATACTGTGAATTTTTTATGCCGTCGGTACCTGCGGACCGTCTGCTGTTCTTTCAACGGTATAAGCCATGATGTGCTCGAGGAGCATGGACAAAAATGTGTGGAGTCTCAGCGTTTCCATCTGCAAAAGGCCGCAGTACAGTTCATTACGCTTTCAAGCCCGTTTTACACGTGAAACTTCCCTGAACTGATCGAGTTGAACTGAGTCGAGTTGAATTTCATCCAAGCTAATGTTGCTCTTCACAACATTAGCTTGGATGAAATTCATGATACTGTCGCCAACATAAGCACTAATAAAGCCAGTGGTCTAGATGGCATTACAGCTCGGTTAGTAAAAGATGATATCGATATATTGGGTTCTGTCTTGTGTCATGTGTTTAACCATTCCTTGCGTACATCAACGTACCCATTCTGTTTAAAAAACGCTAAAGTTGTGCCGGTATATAAAGAGGGTGATCGTTCTGCTCCTTCGAGCTATCGGCCTGTATCCGTGTTAAGCATCATAAATACCATATTCGGAAACATTCTTGGAAAACGAATGCGCCTATTCCTTGAAAAATACCGTGCTTTTCGCCCGGAGCAACATGGATTTAGATCGCACCACTCCACATCAACGGCTGTATTATCGTTATTACAGAAGATTAACACAGCGCTACACAACAACCTTTCAGTAGCAGTTGTCTTCATTGACTTGAAAAAAAGCGTTTGATACTGTTGACCATAATATTATACTTATGAAATTAAAACAGTATGGATTCCGCGGCAAAGTTTCTAAGTTACCTTGTAGCTACTTGGATGAACGTTATCAAATGGTCAACATGGAAAATCTTACGTCTTCGTTATTAAACATAAAGATGGGTGTACCGCAGGGGTCGGTCCTCGGGCCGTTGTTATTCTCATTATATGTCAATGACTTGCCATGCATACTCAGATCGGCTGAGTTGCTAATGTATGCCGACCGACACAGCTTTAATTTTTACTTCCGACAACATAGCTGACCTAGAATATAAAGCTAATGAGGAGCTAAAAATATTTGTATGCTGTTTACGGATGATAAATTAACACTTAATGTACAGAAAACCAAGTATACTATTTTGCACTCCCGTTACCGGTATGTAAACGATGAGTCTTGTCGGCTAACGATGAACAATTGCCAACTTGAGCAGGTAAAGAATTCAAATAGTATTCGACAGCCAATTACACTGGAAAAAACAAATAAATTCTGTATGTAGTAAGATGGCATCAGGCTGTAGCATGCTACTTGCTGCTAGAAATTATTTTAATACAAATATTGTCAGAGTGCTTTATTTATCCTTTGTTCATTGTCACTTATCATGCTGCATAGACTCATGGGGATGGTCCTTTAAAACTTACCTTGAACCTATTCGAATATTTCAAAAGCGAGCACTTAGAATCATAGATAATTCAGCCTATAATCAACACAGCGCTCCTTTGTTTCAGAAGCTGGAAATTCTACCCTTTGACTACGTACGGCAACATAAAACGGCAGTCACCGTCAGTAATGTCATTGCATACAGTGTACCATTCGATGTATCTATCTTTTCTTCCTCCTACCGCGTTACTAGATGCATGACATTGCGCAAATTTAATCTTCCACCGACCTACAACGTCTATGGTGTTGTTGTTATGTGGGGTATAACGTCCCAAAACCAGCTCTGATTATGAGAGACGCCGTAGTGGAGGGCTCCGGAAATTTTGACCACCTGGGGTTCTTTAACGTGCAATGACATCGCACAGCACACGGGCCTCAACATTTCGCCTCCATCGAAATGCAGCCGCTGCAGCCGGGATTCGATCCCGCGACCCTCGGATCAGTAGCCGAGTACCATAGCCACTAGACCACCGTGCGCGGCAACGTCTATGGTGAACGCTTACTGCAGTTCGTAGGAGCTAAAGTATGGAATAAGATACCACTTTAGGTAAAAGATGCAAAGGCTATCTCAAACGCACTTAAAAAATATTTTCTCTTTGTCGAACAACCATAAATAACCATGCAGAAAACCTTACTCATAGTTTGATGTTTCGCCTGCACCCATTTGTTCATGTAATGATGTCATGAAAACAGTGTTGTAAAAATTGCATTTTTGTACGCGATATCATGCATATGTAATGATCTACCTACAGTGAATACAGTGATGTCAGTTACATTTCTGTATGTGCCTTCATGCATTTGGCTAATGTACTAAGTCATTTTAAATCTTCCTGAAATATACTCATGATTCTTGTTTTCTTTCCTTAATTAGTTTACTTTGATGTTGTATTTCTTATATAAAATGTTATTGTGGTAATGTGCTTTCTTCCATTAGACCCCCTACTAGCCGATAGCTATGGGTCTAATTAGTGGTGTGAATTGACTTGAACTGTATTGAAATCAACTTTAATAAACTTCAAGCTTCTAACCCGCACTACAGTCGCTGCCGCTCGTACTTCTGGAAAAACTCGCGTGGCGGAGCATGTGACGCGCCGGGCTTTTGCATTGCAAGCGCTTGATTTCAGCTCAATAAAGAATTATCCTCTCCGTGTTCCACTCTAATAAACGAATCAAGACGTAACAATTTATGCATCTGTCCATTCTTATTGCCACCCTCGCTTTATTTTGGTAACATGAAAAGTTCAAAGAAGGAACTATTTGAAGCTTCGCGGAGGTACAGTGGCTGGTGGTTATAAGGAAGTGGGAGGGGCTTCACTGCAGACTTGAGTTGTATCAGACTATAGTAGATTTCAAGGAATTTTTTTCTCGCACCTTGTTTTCCGCCGTTTTGCGAAATTGAAACGACCCTCACTGGCTTTAAAAAATTTTCCTGCTCAAAATATTTCGGGAAGGTGCTGTGGAAGCAAAGCTGACTTCCGTGTAATTTTTTTGGAATTTTTCGAAAGAAGTTCATTTTTGTCGAGCGCCACAGCTGGGACATTTGGCGTGGAATAACCCATATACAATCCAAAGCAAGCCATCCCCCCCCCCTCCCCCTTTTCTCCGTGCCCTGGAGATGCTCGGCCGCAAATCGAAATTCGAAATGGCGGCGGAACTGTCGGAGGAAAAAAAAAAAAGAAAGCTGCGAAGAGCTGTTCTTTTCTTTAATATCTGTGGAGTAAGTGCGTTTACTGCTCTTATTTGATGTCGTTGTTCTCGAAGGCGTGCAACGACTCCTCGGAGTTGGACGCACAAGGGTCCGCGATCTGGAGCCGCACCGAAGATTAAATTCACGCTAGCAACTGATGCGGCTCGCGTCCCTCCGTCGGCTTAGGGCAACTTAGAACAATCATAGCGCACTCTAGTCCTGTAAAAATGGCAACTAACAAAGCCTATCGCTCCCCAGCTATAGAGTCACGGCTGATGCGAAGTACGCAGTTGTGCTGCAGCCATTATCAGGCCTCGGCAATTGTGCAGCTAAACTAAGTGTTTCCTTTTCTTAAGTAATAGGGGGTATTCAAAATGTAGAGCGCCATCTGTCGACATCCCCGCAAGCGTCATCCGCCATCTTCTTCAGAGCGCCGGAAACCGAAATTTTTTCCCAGTGCACGCATCGTGTATCCATGAAGCGCTGGGAACAACGTGACATCGTATGCAGATACCTTGATTATTTGAAAGACAAAAAAAAAAAACACTGTCACGGCCGGCCGCGCTGGTAATCTCATCGAGAATATTAGCATTGCGTACGTGTGTTCGGAACTGTGGTCGACGCGCGCAAGATCGTCGTTTAGTCTCGTTTCTATTTTCCCGTGAATATGAGCTGCTTTCCCAGCGACAAGCACTGACGGATTTTTGCCACGCGCTTTCATTGGACTGGTACATCGCGCACGCATGGTTGAGAGAGCATGATGGTGCGCTTTTTGCTTGTCGTATTCTTTTCGCAGACGAACTATAGCTAGCGTTTGCTGGAATAAATCTGCGTAAGTCCGTGGCGTGGTTTGAGCGTACACATTCTTTTTTTTTTAAAAGCAGTGTGCGTATAGTCAGCCTCTCCGCGAAGTTGTGCGACACGCAATTCTATATAAGAACATAAAAATGAACATGCGACGCAAGTTTCTTGACGCTGCAGCAGGAATCGACGTTCATGAAATTATGGCGTTTTTCACTGGCAGATTCGGAGCAGGTTTTTTTGCTCCGCCGCGACGAATCCGTGTTTCACTGGTCGAGCGGGAGCGGGTTGGTGCGTTTCACTGGCAGATTCGGAGCAACTCAAACCGCACCAGAGCGCTCTGACTTGCTCCAGCGCCGAGGCACGGATTCAGACAGATTCGGGCGGAAGCGGGCCGCGTCCTCGCGTCACTTCCGTCTTGTCTGTCAAAATGGCTGCGTTCGCTGCGGCTGTGGAGTTGGAGCGTACAAGAAAGTGGAGCTCGCGTTTAGCGACGACAGCAGGACAATTAGTAGCTCTTCCAGCTCAGAAGACAGTAGTGAGTTTTAGTATATCGGAAAGCAGCAAGCGCAAAGCTTTAGCGTTAACGTTAAGTTACCGTGGAACACACCGCGCATGCGCAGAACCTTAATGTATACGATACCCTTACGTGCCTACGCTATTTTCGGAAGATATCGTTCAACGCTAACGCTCGCAAAGGGACCCGTACGGCTGCCAAGATGGCGGCGTCAGTCGAAGTGAGACCGCTCGCTTCAGATCTGTCGGGACATCGGCCTGCATTGTTAAGCTCATTCATTACCCGCTCATGTTCTTATTTGCCTTAGGTTTGGCTAATTAAGCTTCGCCAGCCGTGTATTCGTGACAATGTGTCACCGTTTTCAAGATACGCTCTCAGTAAGCGGCACACAAGGCTTAAAATGTGAGTGCACTCGCTTTCACGGCCTTCGAGACTGCGCGTGCCGGCGCTCGAAATCTCAGAGGCCATGTCGCTTTGCTCACGTTTACGGTAGTCTCGTCGAGATGGCGGCACTGCCACCGGGGCTTTTTTCTTTTTGTACATCGGCTGTTTCAAGCTACAAGCAATTAAATAAAGCCGAGACGAGTAGTGTGGTGCATTACTGTATGTATAATGCTTTAAATGACAGTATTGTTTGGCGAAGTATTCCTTCAGTCACAAAGGCGACTTGGATAAGCCAGCCTTCGCAGGCACATGCACGGATGCGCACCCCCTGGGCACTGGAGAAATGTTGCAGGAGCTCCGGGGCACTGATGACAGGTGGAAAATCCGCCTTCTCAAAGCGGGAATTTCGGCGAAATTTCTCGTATACGGCATAGCCTCGACGACATGGACTGCCTGCGTAGCTTCTCTGGTTTCCAAAGTATAAATTAAGCGCTCCTATGTCATCGCAACTTCGAAATGACAGGCAGTACGGGTCAGAAAGGAGACTCGATGGCGGCATTTTGAAACGAAGCGATGTTTTTCGGGTCTGCCGACACAGCACTAACAACACACTTACACGATACTGGCTCAATGATTTTGTGGCGCACTTAGGGATTCAATAAGTGTTGTTTTAAGGTGTAGTTGTCGCCGTACATATGCCTTTGCGTTAGCTTTGGCGTTTCGCTCTCTTCCGCTATACTAAAAGTCTAGTTTGTGCCGCTAAGTGCACCCAGCTTTACCGTAACGTTAACCTTAACGCTAAATCTTTACGTTTGCCGCTTTCCGATATACTAAAACTCACTAGTGATTACGACGTGATGTATACGTAGCGTGCGCCGCACGTGTGACGTCGCGCCGCTGGGTACTGTTCGGTTCTCCCCGCCGCTCGAATAGGTCTGGTGTAGGCTGTATTTGCCGGTGTGGCGTTTAATATATTGACTGCGATTTGCTTGTGGAATGAAATAGCTCACAGGTGAGTGTAAGTATATGTTTAAAGTGGAAAGCAGCACCTGTTTTCAAAACACTCGATGGATCTGGAGCCGCGGTACGAAAGGTAAACAGCGAAGCACTGGCCGTTTCACCGATGCGGCTTGCTTCGTTTCCATCGTTGCGCTCCACACCGATGTTTCAAGAAAACCGATTGGATGTGTTAATGGCTAAGCCTACCCTGGCTAAGCCTACCCTCGGAGTCGTCATTGACGTAGGACTGTTTGGATGTGTTTGTCGCTCGCGAAGACACAGCTTTATCGACAGTGTTCTTCAATGGTGTTATAGAACAGGGAAGTGCAAAACTCCTTCTTTTCTACTTGTTGATGAAGACACGAACTCTTACGAGCGCGTATACCAAGGTGCAAAATGCGGCCGAGCCTGTGTCCCTACGTGCTCATCGTTCCCCTTCCCATCCATCGTACGCTTCATGCCGAAGCTTACGGCACCGAACGCAGAATCGTACCGTGTATTTAGCGCTTAGTGCCCTCTCTGAGTAATAAAGCGTGAGCACAGAATGCGTGAATTGAACGTAAACAACTCCAATGTGCCCGGGGAAGGCGTCTTTGGTTGCCACGGAAACGCACGGAGCCGAAGTTGGGTTTGTATGACGTGTTCATTGACTTCCTGTATACTCGCTCGCGGAGCATTCTCGCACTCCGCTGGCAGTTTCGGATTCGTGAAGTCCGAGCGCTCCCTCCAGGATTTCTGTGACTGCTCCAGATGCGCCAGTGAAAAACGTCGTTAGATTCTGTGTGTGCCATCACAAACGTCACGTACGTTCTGCACGCGTGAATGGCGCAATGATAGGATAACCCAAAATTGTGCTCTCCGTTTCACACCGCTCCGTTTTTATTCGTTGTTTTTAATGGGCATATATGTG
Organism: Hyalomma asiaticum; assembly: GCA_013339685.2. NCBI lineage: Eukaryota > Metazoa > Arthropoda > Arachnida > Ixodida > Ixodidae > Hyalomma > Hyalomma asiaticum. Next base: position 240,475,392 of record CM023481.1, read on the forward strand.
ATCCGCAGCTCTAAATATCTATGGTCAAGCGGTTTTGGCCGTCCATCGGCGCGCTCATAGCCAACTGAAGCAGGTGCATTGCATTCGTCAACATGATCCTTGGTTCCCCTCACAGTTGCTTGGTGGCCATAAGATTGAAGCAAAGAAATTTAAAAGCGCTTGGAAAGCTGATATACGTATGGCGCACCTGCACGTAAATAAGGCACGCAGCGGCCGTGTTGCTCCTCGTAAGTCCCGTACGTATAGTGCCCTTCCTCGAACAATAAAGCTGCGGAGAGAGGCAGCGGCTAAGGCAACCTTGTCAAGCCTCGCTTTTGGTATTTTCAAAAGAAGCAAATGAATACTTTCACCGCGCATCCCTCCACCCTTTACTAATGAAAGAAAATACGGCAAGGACCTGCATGCTGGGCGACACTGGCAATAAGTTTTCGTCCTCTGACACACGTATTTGCTACATACAATAATCCTCTCAGCAGACCGTATGCTCACACCAACGGACGTACCGTGGCTAAAGTGTCGTAGCGTGTCAGGAGTGAAATAACACCGGTCGTACATGCAAACTCCAAAATGCGATATAGTCTATAGTCTTTCCGAGACGTTCTTGGCGCACCGCCCAGTCATTGCTTATTCCTAGAAAACATCAAACACGCAACTGCGAAGGATAGAGATGCCTGTGGCTGGAGAAACGAGAGGTGGGAAGCAGCAGAGGGACGCTCAGAAACGATGTGGTTTCGATATCTGGCGCACGTTTCCAATTGCATTGGTAAATAACGTGGAGTATCGTATTTTCGTACGAGCTTGTCTTAGATATTTTACACTCGGACCTTCTCGACAGCCAAGAATATCCTCGAACGCTTATACCTCTGATCAGAAGTACACGTCGCAAAAGGAGAAATTTCGGCCTGTACTATATTTTCGTTGCGAAGCAGTATGCTGCATAGCATTTTCCTTCCTGGTTATTATGTTCTCGTCGGCTTTCAGTAGCACAGTGAGCTCCCCTGATCTTTCGTAGCTGGATGCCTCAAAAAACTACTGCGTTTTCTTTGCCCGAAAGCACCATCGGTAACAGCCTGCCAGCCTCTGCCAATGCCAACGATATCACACGATTCCGCGACGGTGACCCGAAGAAGACGGCGGCCGCGCCCAGTGTTGTCAGATCACACTGCATAATGAATATCCCCTATTGCATCGTGTCTTATCATTTATTTTGCAGCTTCTTGGCAGATAAAAAAACGACAACATTCCATGCGACCTGCGTCGATGCGCGCTTTGGTAAATAAGGTTAAAAAAAGGTGAGCGGGATTTCACGGTGCGTGTGTATGTATATATCTGCGGAAATTGAAGTTTGTGTATGGATCGGGTGAATTATAAAAGCAGAAGGATCGACTCACGGTAAAACAGTGATTTTAATTCCCTTTTTTTCATTGAGTCGATCCTTCTGCTTTTATAATTCATCCGATCCATACAAACTTCAATTTCTGCACACACACACAAACACACACACACACACACACACACACACATATATATATATATATATATATATATATATATATATATATATATATATATATATATATATATATATATATATATATATATATATATATATATATATATATATATAGACTTATACATATACGGTTCATGACGGCGGCGAGACAGGGACGGCAAAAACCAGCTGAGACTGTCCATATAATTGCTATTGCAATAAACGAAAACAACGTTTCTAAGCTGGCTGGCAGCGTTCCAGTTATTGTACTGGCTTACCCTTGCGTAATGGGTCAGCCACTCATCCAAGTCTTCCCCCGCTTTTGCCGAGAATATGCGCGGCTCTCGGTAGTGCTGAATCGGGGCTGGGTTTGAACCCACTTCCTATAAGAATGAACGCGACACTCTGCCTTCACCACCACAATAGATAGTTTGCGTGTGTCTGTTGGGGTGTATGCTTGCGTGTTTGCTAGTTTATAGATATGTATGTATGTATCTGTGTGCCTGTTACCTCCCTGATGCCTGTCTATTTCCATTTCGTCTCCACACATCCATTCCGGCATACTAAATGGTAGATCTCATTACTCATTGCACATCATGCAACCGCGATTGGTTACAACCAGCAATTTGCTTGTTGTTCTTTTTTTCCTTCATATTCACGTACGTAGTAAAAACGATTTCTGTATGCGGGAGAACATGGAAGGTTTTCAAAAATTTCTTTTACCCCAACTTTGACTACGCTCGCCAAACGCGCAGAACTCTGCACGCGAAAACAGGTCTGCTTAGCTACAACCGACAAGTTAAAACGATACGCAAAAACACGATTTTCCACGCGCGTCAGTCTACCTGTCAGAGCAGTTTTAAGAACCATGACGTTCCGGATGACGCGATCAGCAAAACTAGAAGATCGCGGACATTTTGAGATCAAATACTGTACGCAATATTAATTCGGATAGAAATTATCGCCCATGAAAGGCCTTGAAAGAATGTACGTTTAACGATGCGGAGGCGCCGAAACCGGGGCCGCCACGGGTCACAGGTTCGAAGCCCCCCCCCCCCCCCTTTTTTTTTTTGCGGTTTGTTATTATACTACTCGAAATCACGTCGGCAGGGGGCCTGGCGACGGTTGGGTATACCTGGAAGGCTTACAGTCGTTCAACTGCCGTTTACGACTCACTCCTACACCAGAACAGGAATTGGCCTCCCTGGTGAAGTACTTGGCCACCACCTCCCACACGATGTCTACAATTAAACCTTCGCCCTCAGTGTCCAGCATCTGCAGAACATCTGTCCATGGCGGCGGTCAGCTCTGTGAAGCAGCAGAGGGCAGTAACAATCACTGGACCCGGACAGGCCGCCACTGGAAACTAAACATTGGAACGTTCAATGCAAGATCCCTCTCCAGCGAAGCTAGATTAGCGGAACTACTCGAGGAACTAGAAGGAGTTAGTTGGGACGTCATTGGCCTTAGCGAAGTTAGGAGACCAGGTGAAGCTTACATAGTCTTAAACAATGGACATGTCCTCTGCTATAGAGGATTACCCCAAAAGAGAGAATATGGCGTCGGGTTCCTAATTCACAAAGATATAGCAGGTAATGTGGATGAATTCTACAGCATTAACGAAAGGGTAGCATGCGTCGTAGTAAAGCTAAATAAGCGGTATAAACTTAAGATAATCCAGGGATATGCGCCAACAACGAGCTACGACGACGAACAAGTGGAGCAGTTCTACGAGGATATCGAATTAGCAATAACGAAAGTACGCACGCAATACACTGTAGTCATGGGGGATTTCAACGCTAAAGTAGGGACAAAACAAAGTGGAGAGCAGGCGATTGGCAACTACGGAGTCGGCTGTAGAAATGACCGTGGGGATATGCTCGTGCAATTTGCCGAAAGAAACCGACTCCGAATAATGAACACGTTTTTCAAGAACCACAAGAATAGGAAGTGGACGTGGAAAAGCCCTAACGGGGAAACAAAGAATGAAATCGACTTTATAATGTGCGAACAACCAGGTATAATTCAAGACACAGAAGTAGTGGGGAAGATAAAATGCAGCGATCACAGATTAGTGAGAGCAAAGATTGTACTCAACCTAAAGAAAACAAGAACTAAATTATTCACTAGAAAAAAATGTAATCTAGAGGTAATCAGATCGAAGAACGAAGAATTTAAAGTCGCCCTAAGCAACAAGTTCGAGGCCTTAGGCGAAAAAGGTGACGATGTAGAAGAAATAAACAAAACTCTAACGAAAACAATCCTTGAAACAGCGATAGAACTCGGGGGCAAAACAGCAAAGCAAACAACAAATAAGCTGTCCCAATCTACCAAGGACTTAATAAAAGAACGTCAACAAATGAAAGTAACTTCGCCCGTAGATAAGATTGAATTCGCAGAACTATCAAAGTTGATCAGTAAAGCCAGGCAAAGAGATATAAGAAACTTTAACACGAGAGAAATAGAGAAAGCAGTAGAAAAAGGCACCAGCATTAAATCGGTCAAAAAGAAACTGCACTTAGGACAAAATAAAATGCATGCGCTAAAAGATAAACAAGGTAACGTTATCAATAATTTCAACGAAATAGTAAAGGTAGCAGAAGATTTCTACTCGGAACTGTACAGCTCTCAGACAGACCATACAACCTTAAAAGAAATAGAATCAGAGGAAGATACTGAAATTCCATGTATAACCACTGACGAAGTCAAAAAAGCTGCTAAAGGCATGGCCCGCGGTAAAGCAGCCGGTGAAGATGGTATAACAGCCGACTTGATCAAAGACGGAGGAGATGTACTTGAAAAACTTGCATCGCTCTTCACGAAATGTGTCAAGACATGTAGTATACCGCGCAGTTGGAAAAATGCTAATATAATCCTTATCCACAAGAAAGGTGACATAAAGGAGTTAAAGAATTACAGACCAATTAGCCTACTCCCAGTAATATACAAGCTATTTACAAAAGTAATTTCTACAAGGATAAGAGAAGCCCTCGACTTTAACCAACCGAGAGAACAAGCTGGTTTTAGGAAAGGTTACTCGACAATGGACCACAGCCACGCTATCAACCTAGTAATTGAGAAGTACGCCGAATATAACAAACCTCTTTATATGGCGTTTATCGACTACGAGAAAGCATTTGACTCCATAGAAATACAAGCAGTTATAGAAGCTCTACGACGACAAGGGGTACCTGGCGTATACGTGAAAATCATAAACAACATATACAAAGATTGCACAGCCACACTACTCCTACATGAGAAAAGCAGAGAAATCCCGATCGAGAGAGGTGTGAGACAGGGAGATACGATATCCCCGATGCTATTCACTGCATGTTTAGAGGAAATCTTTAAACGTCTAGACTGGGAAGAAAAGGGCATTCGAATAGACGGAGAATATCTCAACAATTTAAGATTTGCAGACGACATTGTACTCTTTAGCAATGATGGAGACGAACTACAAAACATGATTAATGACCTAAACAGGGAAAGTATTAAAATTGGGTTAAAAATGAATAAGCAAAAGACCAAAGTTATGCTCAATAGCCTAGCTAAGGAACAGGAATTTACAATCGACAATGAACCCTTACAATGTGTAAACGAATATGTATACCTGGGACAGTTAACAGGAACTCCCAACCACGAAAAAGAAATTCTCCGTAGAATAAGGATGGGCTGGAGCGCATTCGGAAGGAATTACGAAATCATGACTGGAAACTTACCGCTCTCACTAAAGCGCAAAGTATTCAATCACTGTATCCTCCCAGTACTAACGTACGGTGCAGAAACGTGGAGGATAACTAAAAGACTATAACTAAGGAGCGCGCAACGTGCAATGGAAAGAAAAATGATAGGGGTAACGCTAAGAGATAAAAAACGAGCGGAATGGATCAGAGAACAGACAGGAGTAGCCGATATTATTATATCAATTAAAAGAAAGAAGTGGACCTGGGCAGGACATGTCATGAGGAGAACAGATAACAGATGGACAGTAAGAGCGACGGAATGGATACCAAGAGAGGGAAAACGCAACAGAGGCAGGCAAAGGGTTAGATGGAGCGATGAAATTAAAAAGTTTGCGGGCGTAAAGTGGAACCAACTCGCTCAGGAGAGGGTGGAGTGGAAATCGATGGGAGAGGCCTTCGTCCTGCAGTGGACCTAAATAGGCTGATGATGATGATGATGGCCGTGGCACTGCTGGATGGGGCATCTTGCTCCGAGGCCATGATGGCGCGCGTTGGTGAAAGTCCAGCAAGGCGACGGCTTCTGCGAAGTTCTGGTGCTGACGGCTCCGCTGTAGGCCGTGGCGCCGCGTGGGAGGTACCCAGCACTTCTCCACCAAATGTTACACTCGAAGAGTGACAATCACTAGATAAGTCTGGATGCTGGCTTGGTGCGAGAGCTGTCCCTAGGCACGGCATTGTTGAGTTGTGTATGTATGTATGTATCCATATATATATATATATATATATATATATATATAGTAGTATATAGTGTGTGTGTGTGTGTGTGTGTGTGTGGAAGTCCCTGCAGCCCCTTATGGGGGCAAGTGAAGCCAACGGCGGCCACGTTACTAGAGGAAAAAGTACGCGTGCCCGCCATAGGCGGCAATAAGAACGGCGCTCGAATTTTTTGCACTCCCACGATGAAACATGACATACAGAAACAAGCTTTATGCTCACGCGAACTACCAAGGGTGTTTTCTAGTTGAGAAAATAAAAAGATTTCCCGCTTCCGTACTCAGCTGCAGGCGTCGAGGAAAACGAAACACAGCTGACTGAGAGGTCTTATGCAAGTCGTACTTGCTTGCTTACTTCGTCTTTTAGTAGAAACTAGGTTTTTGTGATTTGGTGATGCGATATAGCGCGAGTATGCGGCACGGTGCAAGTGCCAGCTGAGGTAAAATGCATTTGTGCCATTTAATTACACATGTTTTCAACTCATTGTACGTGTACATATTTGAGCACAGTGCGTGCTTTTCTGCATGTTGCTTTAATTACCCGCATGCTCATTTTTTTCGTTGCCCTTAGCGTTTGTGAAGCCATCGCAGAATCGCGCCTATCGAGACCCGTTGGGTCCGTTCGGAAAACTTAGTCATTTAGTTCTGACCGCAAACGCATACATAGATTTCTTACACGGGATACGCGCCGAATAGGACGCACATAGCATCCCGGCCGGAATTTCGTCACATGCTGAAGACAGAGGTGTGGTTGTTCGATGTCAATAGAACTCAGAACACCATATGTCCTCAGTCAGAAGGCTGCACACTGTCAAAAAGGAAGAAGAAGAAAAGAATTCTTTTCTTCTTCCTTTTTGAAACACTCCATACATGTTCGTTGCATTTCTGCATTCGTCAACACGTACGCATAACAAATTCTGCGTCTCTGCACCGGAAAGATGCTCTTCCTCTAAAGTTCGGGTACAAACAGAGACGATCCCAGACCTTGCGTGTGTTTTAGCAGAACTCGAACCCACAGCAAATCATGCACGCACGCATCTGAAAACGAATACATAAAGCACTGTTCTCACTATTAAAGAAAAGAAAAAATATTTTGGGTTTTCGCCTAGCATTGTGGTGCGGAACAACAACGAACATAACTAATCACTGTTGGCAAACGTGACTTATTTCAATGTGACTAAATGAGTTGTCCAATTGGTGGTTTGAAACTCCCGCGCGTGATAGTACACGCTGTTAGAAGCGGAGTTTAGAAAATTTTGATTGCACGTGGTTTGCTTTTCTTAGTATTGATAATGTTTTGGGCCTCTAACATACGCAAAACATTGAGAGAATAACTTCTGGCAGTAGCTTTTCGAAGTTGTTCAACTAAGCAGGTGGCGCATCGGCTCGTTTCGTGTTCTTTGGCCTCGATTTGATCTCGGCGGGCTGTCCGCCATATTGCAATGCTGTGCGGCGTCCGATTCTCCTGAACAGTCAAATTTCCAAAGAAGTACTAAATCTGCGTGCGCTGTTATGTCGTCCTACGCGAAACCATTCACGCACTAGCCGGTACGTTTTAGGTTTTATGTTCAGACGAGCTCTAGTCAACTGTTTTGGAGCACGGCCGTCTGTGCAGATTACGGAATAAATCCGGATTTTGCAGTCCGGCGCCTGATGCCACACCAAAGCCGGTGTGCTGTGGGACGTCTTTAAAGTGCAAGGGCGACTTTTTTTACAAGCTCTCGGAAAAATTCCGCGAATGGTCCGTGTGGCTCCGGCTCTCGCGCTTTCATTGAGTGTGTATTTATGCGCTGAATTGGTGTTTTACGCCTTGCAAGTGTCGTCGAGGTGCCGAGGGACTCTCTCTAAAGCCAGCCTGCTAGCCCTAACGTCCGTAAGTTAACATGTGCTTTTCAGTGGTTTTCTAAGCCTCTCTAAACGTCGATTCATTCAGCGTTGTTAACCTTCAAGACTGGGTGCTGAAGTGCATCACTTGTTGCTGTGATCCTCTATAACGAACAAATTTGCTGCTCTGTTGATGTGAACATGCTTGTTTAAGCGCCCACAATGTCCGTGTCGGATGCCTTGATAGCTTTCTTTGTATGCAAATCCCTGGCGTAAATAGTCTTGTGCTGTATAGTGTGACATTCATTAGGACCTGACACTTAATAGGCCCTAGCGAGCACATTCATGCTGAGATGGGCATTAGACTATCCTTGTAGGGCATAATGTGCTCGTGGGTGTGGGTACGTCGGGCTGTACCGCAATGAATGTAATCCGCGTGCCACGCCGGTCACGTTTCTTCGATTATCTCGCCGGTCGAGCATGTCGCTGAAATCGTTATTAAAATTCAGCATTGTTATGCACTTTTATGGTTTCGCTAACAGCAGTATGCTGTAAGTGCCCCAAATGAGCCTTCCTAGTGTGACCTGTTGCAGTGTTTGCCGGCCCGGACCTCCGTTGCAACCCTGTGTACAATGTTTAACATGTTTGCCCCATTCCTGCGCCCCTCTATTATGTTTTTGTTCTCGTTCTCATTTAAGCACTTGTGTACTTACTGCACGTTTGCATGTGATTATTTGGAGAGAAATATTTCTCGTAAATCGGCCGCTGTTCGAAACGCTCACCCAATGCCCTTGCTTATCCTGCTGATTCTCCCCCATGCAGGGACGCTTGCCTCAAGATCTCCACTAACCTGCTGTTTCTCCAGATTGGTATGTTTTCTCACCTTTTAGATTTGATGGGAGTGGTAGTGATTGCTGCTGTCATTAAGATAGACAGGTTTGCACAACGGGCGCCTTGTAATAGAAGAAATCAGCACATTTTACAGCAGAGTTTTCATTTATGACTTCCTGTAAACGAGCTAAACCAGCCGAGTCTTTTCACTAACATTGTGTGTGTGATGACCATTGTTGTGACAGATGCATTTGTCAGTTTTTTGTACTCAAACATGGCATTGTAAGACTTTTTAAGTTGTTCAGATTGAAATGACACTTCATATTATATAGTGTTCCTATTCATCCGTAAGAAAAACATGCTGTATGGGTGTGTTTTTGGTGGTACCTCAAACACTGAAGGCACAAGCCACACAGTATCGTTCTTTGTAAACATGCATTATGAATGTCAAGCATGTGAATGGCTGTGTGTTCTTATTGGAAGTGGGGATACATGCTGTTATGAAGGAAGCAAAAAGTGTTGCAGCTTCTTAGTCTGTGTGTGCGCATGTGCGCACGCATGAACCACTTCATTCCCAGATAGTATATTGCTTAAGTCATGTTATGTTGTAATCCTGCATTATTGATATGATCAGAAACAGTATTTATATTGAATATGAAGTTTATTTGGTGACTACTTTTAATCACTTGCTGTTTGCATTGTAATGCATAGTGCATGTACATTGTGATGGCTGAGTTTTTCAGAAATGTCAAAATGACAAATTGCATGCTACATGAATGCAGTGCTTTGTTTCATGCTTGGCATTGACTTTTCCTTGCTGATTAGAACTGTGAACTGTTGGCCATTCTTTTGAGATCTGAATGCTTTGAAACGTCCAGCTGGAAGAGCAAATTTAACGATTTTATTAGTAAGTACAAAGTAGAGCTTACCATCATAACACCAATCACCTCATCATTATTTGTATCGATAAAAGTTTCACAGCCACAGCAATAGTTCACCTAAAGGGGCCCTGCGACATTTTTTTGTCTGCCTTCTGGAGCACTGGAGTGTGTGTAGTACTGAATACTGTGATCAACACAAAAATAAGAATCGGCGCATGAGAACAGGAGCCATTAGTCCTAATAGTTCAGAACACAGGCAGACAGCCTGAAAAAGCATTCCCTTTCGCATTTCAATCTTTCACTGATGTCGATGGTGGCTTCCAATCAGCACGTGCCTCTAAAGATACTGGAAGTTCTTCCACAAGGTGGCTTGTGTGAATTGCCTTGCCACCACTCTTCTTGATGGAGTTATCATGGTTACAACAGGGACTGTGTTACAACGAACCACATGTCAGTCAGGAAAGGCAGTTGTAATATGGTGCTTAAAATGGATTTCCTTTTGTGTGTGAAGAATGCTTCTGTTGTGTAGCTGACGAGCCTCCAACCCTTTCATCTCCACCGGTGCATCACTACATAGCACTACGTAATGGCACCAATGCTGCCTCTACTGCTTTTTGGTACCTTTTCGTCACTGGGTGCAACGAAAGAAAAACACAACAATAGTCTACCTGCACCCATCCAATTACAGTGGAAACCCGTTCATACGTTTTTCAGCGGGTCGGGGGTAAAAAACGTAACAGCCGGGAAAACGCAAGAGTGAGGAAAGCTCCGAAAATGAGTGAGAACAGGGCCGCCTTGATTTCAAGCAATTTATTTCAGCAAGGTGAGCCGTCTAGGTCGCCGACCGATAATTCGGACAGCCGCGCGGTACCGGCAGTGCCCCCATAGACTTTATGTGTTAAAAAGACCGATATTTCGGACGGTTTCTAGCTCTAAATTCAATAATTCGGACTCCGGCGCCCCGATGAGAGAAAGTATGACCTCAGAGATCGCAATCAAAACTGTGATCATTGAGGCTTAGTTCCAGCGTGACGTGCCAAATTTGGAGGCAAGTCGCCCCGTCGCTGCGGTCCCCGCATCCTGCTCCGGCACCCCGCGCGTGGTTTGTGATTGCGAGTACGGCTGGTCGGCTGGTCCGCGATCGCTCGATATTCTAGTACACTACAGACAGCGCTTTCACGTTCCGTCTTCAGTGCTTGTTTACCGTATTTACCCGCATAATTTGCGCCCTCGCATAATTCGCGCACCCCTGATATTTAGCCAGCTGAACAAAAAAAAAAAATCCTCGCATATTTTGCGCTTGCCGTCCGACCTGAACCAGCTCGACGGCGCGCGCACGGACAGACTTTGGACAGCCGCGCGGCCGCGCCCCTCGCTGCGCAGGCGAGCGCAGTCATACGCAAAAGGGGCTGCGAGTGCGATGTTCCTTTTTCCGATTCTTTTCTCCGGAAACCCCCGGAGCCCAAAGTACGGTCGCTAGAATAAAAGCACGCAAGTGGTGGCGACGAAAACGGCTGAAGCAAAGATCAAACGTGGCCGGCCCGTCTCCGTCGCTCGGAGGCGATAACATCACCCCTATCGGATAGCCTGCCGTCGAAGCGGGGAGGAAACGCCCCGCCCGTCTTTAACGAGCATGAAAAGATGCAAAGACGGGAGGGGAGGGGGGGTAGTGTCGCTCGGCTGCCGAGCGATCGCATGGCTGCCGAGATAGCACTGGCGCTCGCGCTATCTCGGCAGCCATCAGGGGGTGGCGATTCCTGCAAGTCTGACCAAAACTGTCAAAAGTCAAATCAAAATAGCGATGCCTGGTCGGGTACGGCGTGCCAGGTTGCGACGCATCATGCGGGAACAGGCCCACAGTTGCGGCATAACAGCGGGGTTCGCAATACATGGGATCCTATGGAAGCTATGCCGGGACCGATGAAAAACAACGTAACAGCCGGGAAAACGCAGCAGTGAGGAATGTAAGAGCGGGGTTCCACTGTATCTACCTGCACCCATTCAGCTGCCACCTCTGAAGGCAGACAAGAAGTTTCACCTGCTCGACGCTATGCTTTTTAAACAACCATGACTAACACATGCATTTATGGGCCAAGGACACCCCTGTATGCAAGTCTTTATATTTTCGTGCTAAACTGTGTGACCTAGCAGGGATCAGTAAATGCAAAATGCGAATTGGCATGTCAAGCCAGTCACAACACACAGCCACTGTTGTCGCTGCCATGTAATCAGTTGTAATTTCCTGTAACAAAATTTGCTGTTGTGTGTCACCACATTTCAAGCAAACTCTGTAGAAAGCGGTTTCTAGAAAGCAAACTCTGTAGAAAGAGGAAGGCACGGAGAGAGGTTAACCGAAGGAAAAATATCCAGTTTGCTACCCTGCACTCTGGAAGGGGTAAGGGGAGACAAAGGGAAGGAAGAAAAAGAGAGATCTAATTGTGCACACACACAAATACGGCAGTGTCAAGAGATGGTCGGTGAGGCCTCTTGCTCGCAAAAACTTGAGCACACCCTTTGTGGCTTTCTGCTGGGAGACTGTTGTTCCGGCATTTAAATATGGTTTGCTCAGATAGCGCTTGATTATCAAGGCGTTCTAATTCTGCGGCGAGGGACTGTTGCTGGGAGCAGTACCTAGGGCAGTCACAAAGGACGTGAGAAATCGTGGGTAGTAGCAAGGTCCGTGTTTACAATAAACATGTGTATGAGATGTAAATGTGATCAAATATATTAAGAAAACCTAAGTAATGGTGGTTAGAAATACAGTAAAACCTTGATAATTTGAAGGCTGCCAGACCGTGAAAATTTTTCGAATTAAGTGAAATGAAGAAAAAAAGACCAAAGGAACGCCACAAAATGAAACCTCAATTAACTTCCCCGTAAGAAAAACGTTACTTAATATAATCAATAATGCTGAATTGCTTAGTGCGGTAGTTCTCCGCCCCAAGTGCCATGTTCTCAAGCTTGCTCACAACACTAAGCATTTCACAGTCACCACCGCTGCACTCGACAAAGCTGCGGAAGGTGTTCACGGCGTCGACAACTGCCGCCAAAGCAGGCGCCCGAACGGGTTCGTTATAGTCGCCATCGTCGCCGTCATCGCCGATTAGCCCACTGTAGATGATTTCTTCATTCACATTAGCGTATGATGTTTGGACGCCTGCCTTAACATTCAAGTACTCAGCGAAGCCTAGCCCGTCCCCGTCGTCTTCGCCGGTGTCGGTGATCCGGGCACACATCAAGTCTCCCTCATTTTCTAGGCTGGACGAACTGCAAGCGTCATCCCGACCTTCGCCACCCTGCTTTTGAAACCCAGCATGTTCAAAGCAGCGCCTGACGGCCTTTGGCTCCAGCTCTTTCTAGGAAAAGACAATCAAACAGATCGTGCCGATAAGATTCATGTTGTATCCCTGTCCACTGTTGTAGCATAGCAAAACACTCTTCAACAAGTGGTGGCGGTAAAGCTTCCCAGTTTGCAAAATCACCCCTTGGTCCATTGGCTGTGATATGGCCGTTGTGTTTGCAGGGAGAAAGACGATCTTGACAGCTTCCAGGTTTGTGATGTCACTGTGGGCCGGCAATTGTCGATGACAAAGAGCACTTTCCGCCCTTTGGCAAACGGCGAATGCAAGACGGCGAATGGGCAGACCATGGGAGAAATGCTACAGATACTACGCCTGCTACGTGGCCAACCTGAAAAACGCAAAGCTGAAAGAGCGCTTAAGCCACTGGTTTCCGGTTCTGACAGGAAATGACGTCAAGGTCAAACGTTCTGGACTTGGAATGTTGCAAAATTGAACGCAAGCTCTGCTCTGCCCATCGTCGTGCCGCCTAGCTGGCGGGAAAAAGAAAAACGAACGCGTTCTGGCTCAGTGGCTCTGGCAGCCCGCGGGTTGCCAGAAGGCCAGTGGGAAAGTCGAACATGACCACGTCGACTACCAGCTACCATGACCTTTGAGATATGCATCGCTTGAAGGCTGTTTCACGTGCGTTGCTCCCGGCAGGAATTATGAATTATCAGGGTGGAACCCGGCGGGCTATTCAAATTATCAGGTAGAATTTGCATTGAAAACACGGGACCGCTCAAATTCCTTAAATTAATCGAAATTTCAATTTATCCGAGATCGAATTAGCGAGGTTTTACTGTGATTGTCATTGCCTTGCGAGCGTTTCCTGTCTTGAAAACTCTGTCCTAAGAACTTTGCAGTTAAGAATGTCATGTCACGTTATAGCACGCACGCCGTTCTTAACCGGGAAATACCGGCCGTGCTGCACTAATGCAAGCCGCTTGAGATGACGATTATGGCTCATCAAGCACTTATTTTTTTTAAAAGGCAACGTATGTTTTACATTTTACTATTTTTCTATCGAAGATTTGAGCCATGTGCAGCGGCAGCGAAGCACTATTCGTCGTCTTTACCAAGGCAGCCATCATGTCGTAATGTTGACTGAAAGTCGCGTTTCTTATATAGTTTTAGTGAGAGAGCATCCAAGGCACTATTCACGAATGGACACACAGCCATACGTAGGGATTTTTTTCTTTTTCTTTCCTTTCTTTCTTCTTTTTTTTTTTTCTTGCACGTTTCATGCATAAATTTATGCCTTCCGGCATTGCAGTGGGACTACTACAAGTCGTGGTTTCCCTGCTATGAGCCAAAAAATTTCTGCTCCGGACTCCTTTTTTTCCTGCTACAAAAGCTGCTCCAAAACACCAAAAGCCACATCAATCACTGTATGAGCAAAAGAACTGACGTCAAGATACCAAAAAGGTATCGGCTGCCTTGGAACGCAGTGAACATACCTTTAATATGGCAACCTTAAAAACCAACTTTCAGTTACCATTTCAAAGGGGTAGTTTCATAGTGATGTACCAACAGTACATCACTAAGAAACTACCCCTTTGAAGCAAGCTAAACGCCTTATTGAAGAACCCCACTTATTGCCAGCATACTTATAAGGGATGACAAAAATATGGAGAAAGTACAAGATGCATTTTAAAAAACTTCCCTTGACGCGACATAAGTGGGCCTCGTGAAAGGCGCCATTTACTCGTCGAGTGTTGCATGTGGGAGCAAGTTTTGGTATGAAATATTTGCTTTGATGCACTATAAAGTTATAACACTGATATAGTAGTAACAGCAAGCACCGAAGCACCTGTACCTAAGCATTGTGTAAATGCTTGAAAGAGCTTAGCAAAAAGGTTGCTGCTATTACACTTAAGCAGCCATTTGCATCTAGCCACTTTGGTCTCGCCTGTTGCAGTCTATCGAAGCGGTGTGCCTTTTTATAGCAACGTCCTTGCTTGCCTCACCAGCTCGCTGTGCCCTGGTGCGCTTCTTTTTCTTCTTCTGCAGCATTGTGCGGAGGCGTGGAAACTGTGGGCTTGTGTGTGTGCAGATAGATTCTGTAGTGTGTGCGAAATGAGCAACTGTGCTCAGCGCTTGTTTTGTTGTAGATATTCCTGTGCAGGTACTGCTATCCATGGTTTTCTATGTAAATGTGTATTGTTTTCTATTCACAGAGTGGATTATTTCAGCAGTTGCTATCACTTTTCACATCGGACATTCTTGTTGCTAGTACTTTATTTGTCCGCTGAGCTTCCGTTCTCTCTAGCTCGTAAAAACGACACGTGCCTCTGTAGAAACGACACGTGCATACACCGTCTTTTGAGGCTCTGCTGCAATAGCTGCAAAGAATTGTACGCTTCTTTGTACACGAATGTTTTGTAGTGCACACTTTACAAAACTGAGAATCGCGATGAAGCGGCTGTAGTCGTATTGGATTGGATAAGGGGCCGTTAATATTATACCTCCGCATCAATTGGTGTTCTCTCACAGGTAGCATTGCGAGAAGCTTCAGCGTGGAATGCTGGCACTTGCATTTCCAGACACACTTGCATTTCCAAGGTGTCTGCAGTCACACGCACGCATATGCTTTACCTCTCGATAAGTCCTCAAACTGAGCCACATTTTAAACAAACTCCGCATATTTGTCTTCCATGCTTGCCGTTTTGTTTGTACAAGTGAGCATTAAGGTAGGTCGACGGCTACCTTAGAGAGGCCTTTTAACACTTTTCTTGGACCCGTTTTCGTGTGCCTGTTGCGTAGACTGAAGGGTGGATGGACAGGTGCTACAAGAATGGCAGTGGTAGGAGCAGGCAGTGTGAAGTTATGAACCCCTTCGCTTCCACGGCTTCGGGGCCTGTTCCAGCAAGCTGTACCGCACATTTTTCGCCACCACGGCCTACCATGTACAGCATAGTAAAGAAACCTCTATAACTCATGGTATCACCTTCTGATTTTAGTGCTCTGTTTTATTTTGTTTGGGAATCTTCCTCAGAAGCACTACACTCCAGAGTGTCTTGCGAGTTTGGAAGGTCCTGGAGCAGACAGGCTTGATATATGCACACACTGCTTTTACGATCACTGCTGTTCTCAGCATCACTGTCATTGCCGCTACCTCTTTGGTCCGAGATAGATTCCGGATCATCAGCGCATCTCATCTTTACGACAGTGCCTGTCGTAAAGACGAGTTCGGGAGTTTCCTCGCGTGTGAGACCGTTCTTTCGTGAAGCTATGCTTCAAGTTCAGTGGATGACTTGACAGGGGAATCTGAGCTGGGAACTTTGTTATTGTTAGTATTTTTTTACAACCGAATTCAAAAATAGTGGACAGCTATGTCCATCTGGTGTAAAAAAGAAGCCACTCAACAAGAACGTTGAGAAAAGTGCGCTCTACTGTGGTCTTCCATCAATGATGCTTTATTCAGAGGCTGGCGAGTAGCTGCCTTATTGCAGTTTGGCCTTGGCAGAGGTGGCCGGTGGTCTGCCGGCTTTGGAAGCAAATGCATTGTGCAGACTAAGTTAAAAATACAAGGAAAGAAATGCGGACCCTCAGCTTGGGTTTCACAGGGTCGGGTGACCGCATATTGTCACGTGACACACAAGGGACTATGATAGCAGAGGCCGCACCGTCAGAGAGACAAGAACTGCTAGCTGAGCAAGATGGCTCCGACTGGGGCGCGCGCTGAGCCAAAGCAACTTCTTCCTTTTCTTTCTTTGTTGTCCATGCTAGCTCACGCCCGCCGTGCATGTCCCGGTGGCATTATTCCCCCCTTGAAAACGGCATCGTCCCGATGTACAAGAGTTTTGACAGGCACAGCCGAATAAAATTTAAAAAAAAGGAGGCTAACAGGAAGTGCACGGAAGATGAAAAATGACTAAGGCCAAGGTTCTCTCATCCTAACGCGTAAAATAAGGCTTAAGTCGTACAACGTGCACAATCTCAGAGTGGTGCTTTCGACGAGGTGGCGACATAACGCCATCCGGAACAACCTCGTAGTTGACGTCACTAACGCGGCGCAACACTTTGTAGGGTCCGAAGTAGTGACTAAGCAGCTTCTCGGACAACCCTTTGCGGCGAACCGGAGTCCACACCCAAACGTGATCGCCCGGGCGGTACTGCACATGTTGATGGCGAAGATTGTAGTGCCGTGCGTCTGTGCCTTGCTGCTGCGTGATGTGCAGGCGTGCTAATTGGCGAGCTTCTTCAACAAACTGGGTAAGCTCCTCAGCGTCAGGGGTGAGTGAAGTGTCGAGGTCGTGTGGGAGCATGGCATCTAACATGGTCTGAACTTCACGTCCGTAGACAAGACAAAACAGTGTAAAGCGCGTTGTTTCCTGAGTGGCAGTGTTGTACGCAAATGTTACGTACGGTAGCACC
Source organism: Hyalomma asiaticum (assembly GCA_013339685.2). Taxonomy (NCBI): domain Eukaryota; kingdom Metazoa; phylum Arthropoda; class Arachnida; order Ixodida; family Ixodidae; genus Hyalomma; species Hyalomma asiaticum. The sequence continues at coordinate 240,492,594 of CM023481.1, forward strand.
TGATCCCACGTTTTGTGCTGGACATCTACGTACATTGATAACATGTCAGCAATGGTTTTGTTCAATCGTTCCGTCAAGCCGTTGGTCTGCGGGTGATACGCGGTTGTCTTGCGATGGCTCGTGTAGCTCAGCTTGAACACGTCATCGATCAGCTTGGATGTGAAAGTTGCTCCCCGGTCAGTAATAACGCTCGCAGGAGCACCATGTCGAAGAACAATTTGGTCTGTAAAGAACTGGGCAATGTCAGCAATATTACTCTCCTCTTGTGGTAAAACGTGGAGCCAATGAAATTTGCTTGAAGCACCTGCATAGGGGAAGTTGTACACCATGTTTGTATACCAGTTGCACACCACTGTTTGCTCCAGTGTAGTGATGACGCCATTGGCATGTCAACAAACAGTATGGGACATGAGTGTGCCTCACTGTTAGTGTTCTGACTGCTTCGACTTGTCAGAGTTAGAGCAGGCACTTCTGCATCGAACTGAGGCTTTATGCATTGTTCTGTATAACAACACTCCAAGGCAAGTGTCATCGTATCGTCTCTGAACTCACTGTCATGACCACTGAGAGGGGCTGGCGACCATGGCATACAGCCATACTGCGCAACGCTTCTTCACGGGTTCTTCAGCTAAACACGCAGACATGGAAGTGAGAATAAGGAATTTTAGCGTGTCTGGTAAACTTCAATATGCAAAGCACTTTGCGTAAGGTGGAATACCGGGTGTAAACATCGCATGTGCAAGCATGGCCAACCACCCGGAGATTACGCCGTCTGCTTCGAATTTTTCGAGTGGTCGTCGCGTGCTCTGTCCTCGAGTTGCTGACGGTTGTATTTGCTTTAGCTTTGTATCATGTCTACTTAGGCCTGGTAGCGACACCTGATCTGAACCATGAGGCTGAGGTAATTAAGAGGATAAGAATGGGCTTTCAGCAAGCATTCAAAGATAATGAATGGTAGCTTACCATTGTCTCTGAAGAGGAAAGTGTATAACAGCTGCATCTTACCAGTGCTCACCTACAGGGCAGAAACTTGGAGGCTAACAAAGAGGGTTCAACTTAAATTGAGGACGACACAGCGAGCAATCGAATGGAAAGTGGTAGGTGTAACATTAAGGGACAAGAAGAGAGCAGAGTGGGTTAGAGAACAAATGCGTGTTCAGGACATATTAATAGAAATTAAGAAATGGACGTGGGTGGGCCATGTAATGCAAAGAGAAGACAACCGTTCGTCATTAAGGTGGCGGTCTCACTGCCGCCATCTTGGTTATGTTTAAAATTTTCCCGCTAGGCTACGCCACTCGGTCAGAGTAGCGGAGAACGGAGAAAAAGAAACTCCGGCCGGCTCTGGGTAAGGAGGAGACGCGCTTCTACGAACGTTCATACTAGCCGGGGACAGTACGTGAAGAAGCGAAGAATAGATCACAAAAAGAGGGGGGTGGGACTGGGGGTCTAAAGGTGGACACACTACAATGTTGTCGCCTTTCCTCTGGCTTCCTGTATTCTCTCCTTCGCGCTCCCCCAGTGAGCAAGTAATTGCTGTCGTTAGTCCCACTCTCGGAGCGGTGTGTATGTCTGTGCATGCATGCGCTAGTCCGTCTCTTTCTTTCTTTTTTTCTCTCTTCGGTTTTTGAAATGTGTCTTTTTTTCATTCAGGTCTGAGGGCGACCGCCGCGACTGTCGCTGCTCATGAGCGATAGCTATGCTCCCCTCCATGTCTGCGCGGGCGGTCTCTTCTTTTATTTCACCTGCAGCCACCTCCCTTTGCAGTGTCGACAGTAAGCCTGTAAGGCATGGCACTTGACTGCGTGAACAACAATGATTTGCTGTTTTGAAAAGGGTACCGTAAGCAAGCGAATTATAAAGCTTCTGGGCATGCGCAACTATAGCCCCATTCTTCTATGTGCATGTGACAACCAGCACTATTTTTCTCTCGTGTGACTCCTGTCGTTGTCAATTTGCAAAGATGAGGTAAGGCTTTAGATACGATGTGGTTGTCTAAGCGAACGTTGGTCAACCGAAATGAAGTAAAAGGACCCCCATTTAGGGACTCTTCGGTTGTTTACAAATACTCAGCAAAGTTCTGTTCTGGTGCTGTCGACATGAGGCTGCCATGTATGAAAATTGGGGTGCTCCAAAAATGTGTACAGGCTCTCGATATCAGCAAACAGGCCTCCTCCATGTAATTAGCTCAGCGGTTGACTTCCATGCCGCATGGCCACAACTGCATTCTTGTTCACTGCGACGGAATAAATGCGACAGGCTTTCTTGTCGTCCGTGCACGGAAGTGCGCGATTGCGATTTTGCCTGCTGTCTACGACCTGTTTATATTCCAACACCTGAATAATATAGTAAGGTATCATGCTTGTGAAATTCCTTTGAAAAATTTTGCCAGAATGGTACCCAGTTTCTTCTGTTTCATTTACTGTCTTCACTAAAGCGTGCGTGCATGCATGTGTGTGCTAGTCATCTGTAATGTCTCTAATAGTGCACTTTAACTCCTGCATTATGTCGTAACATAAAGATTACTGTAATAAAGTGCAGTACACATACATAAAGCGTCCTACAAAGTGCGAAAATGTACGTACAACAATGCTACGCATACACTTTGCGATTGCGATGGGCTGTTTGGAGGGCTTCATTGTATCATGTGTGGGATTTTGCCACAGTTGGCTTCTGTTCCAGCCTGGCGAATCTTCAAGCACAGTCGAAACAAGAACAGCCTATTTAGTACTGATACCGTGTGGCACCACATCTCTCATTTTCCTCTGCTTCACGTCCTACGACGGGAGGACGCCCCACTTTATCTGTGATTATCACCCAAACTGGTAACGACAAAGCAATCACACCGGACGAATGAACACTTTTTGCCGCATTTTCTGCTACACTGAGCGCTGTAACCCGACCCATGCTGTTAGTATCGAAGCGTATACTTTATTATTATGACAGCGTAAGCTGTTATGAGATCGCAACAAGGGCCGTTTTTGGCGCCGTAGTTGTCTGCCGCCGCCGGTGTCCGTGACCGCTATCGCGCAAATTTTAGAAAAAACAACCAGCACCGAGGATGATTCAAACTCACGTCCTCTGCGTGGTTTCGAACCCATAGTGCACACCCTTTGCGTGGCAGTCGAGCATTCTACCACTGAGCTTGAAAAACCTGTGCTTTACCTGTGCTTGAAAAATCATCGCTAAAAGACCTAAACAGGTATAACGTCTGCCGAGTAATCGCATTTACAAATGTAATGTTACGTGGCAGAATAATAATACGCCACTACACGTCGCGGAAAGTGGATTGCATAACGAATTCGAGGAATCATTTGAAAGAACACAGGGCTGCATGCTTCGTAGCTCTGCACCCATTACAGAGGCATCATCAACATCATCATTATGAAACAATGTTCTTCAACTTCGCTCTTCGATATACCTGATGGCGCCTCCTCGTAAAAGTGCGGACCGCTGCTGAAGAAGTGAATTGCAGAGCTATAGCTCTGCGATTCACTTGCTGCAGCCGCGCGTATACGCGCGCGCGGCTGCAGCAAGGCACCGTCGGGCACAACAGACAGCTGTGCAGAGAGAAGCCCAAACCGCAGGTCGCCGTCGACGCCGGGCCAAGAGTTCGGTTCGTTCTCGGGGAAACGACGCCAAGAGTCTCTAAGATGTGCAGTTATACAGATTTGCACGTTATAATACCGCAGTAATTATGGGTACTTCCCTACTTTGCGGCATGAGAGTTATGATTCAGGGGATATCTATCCCCCCCTTACCTCTACTTGCACTATAGTTCTCTCAAGCGTTTAAAATGGCCTCTAAGAAGGTCGCTCCTCCAGCTAACGCTGTCACTGTCCTGCAGTTCCGCGCAGGCCTGGCTCTTTTATTATTGTGGCGGTGGTGTCGAGGAGCGCTTCATGTTTCCTGCGCCTAAGTATTTATTTTACTGCATCCGCTATCGTGCCCATCGTCCCTTTTCTGTGTGAGGAGTCTACAAAAGGCGAGGAATGCCGACCACCTAACACACTAACAGCCACAAAAGTCGGCGAGAAATTGCATCTGATACGGGTAGGACAGAAATGCACCCGTTCTTCTCGGCATTATTTCTGCTCCATGCCCACTTTTATGCAAGCTGTGACACAAACATCGTGAAAATTGCATGTTTTTGCGATGGTGCGTGAGGTATACGATTACGTCAAGAGAGAGGGGAAAACAAAATCATGAGCCATTTGCCCCTGCGAAGGCGTGTGGCCAGAGTTGTGTGCACATGCAGAGGCGAAGCCGATGTTTGATGAACGGTACGAACACATTTTACTGTCTTACGGTACGGCCGCAGCGGTCATCACTCCAAAGGCGAGAACACACACACGCGCGCGCGCTACTGGTGTTTATTACATTTCTTGGTCGGCACGTTGCTCTTGAGCGGTGCGCGCTAGAAGCAGCCAACAACGACTGAGCCAACGACCCTTGAGTGAACGGCCACATTTACAGTAAAAGCGGTGTACAACAGGGGGGTATCACTCAAACGCTGGCGCGTAACTTATGCGCGTATGAATTAATTCACCTGAGCAAAGACTGACTGCCCCAAACGTTCCTTGCGAATCTCTTCGGCAAAGGAACCACGAGACGTCCGCACAAAGACCACAGATTTGTAACATCCTGCTCGCAGTACACAAGGGAGGCGTTGTGCCCGAATATTTTGGAACAATCCCGAGTTTGCTAAGTGAAGCATCACTGCAACCTTTTTTTGTGTTCTGAGACTTCGCAAAAAGAAATGACGGGAAAATCTGCTCGATCGATTTTCGAAGCTGCGGTGGTTACACGAAAAAGCGGGTGGAAAATGTGGAGATGAGACCACCACGCGAGTATGATGATAACAGAGATAAAATACCATATATGTCAACGAGAATACTATCTTATCACGTGTCTCAAAGCTTCGCTGGATTTCGAAACACGCAACATTTGAGAAATGCTTGGAGTGCTACAGGTCACCCAGTCATCCGCACTTCCCACTAAAGAAGGCTTGCTCACTGCTTTTCTTTTTCTAACCATATTGTTGAACCGAAGTCGCGTACAATAGGAGACACAGTACCTTGCCGAACTTATCACGCTTCACCGTATGGAGAAAGTAACTTTCCAGATATCGTCGTACGAATCTGGAAAAACGCGGAAGGCGAAGGCAAGTTTTGCGTGCACTTCAAAATCGCTTGCGCGGTTACTGAGAGCGTTGAGCGGTGACTACGGAAGAGTAGGGGGCAGGGACATATGGTCATGAGGTAGGTGTGCTATTAGCTTATGCACGCAACATCTCGCAGTTCGTTTTTGAAGCACCCTCTTCAAGATAGCTTGTCATGCGTCACTGCACACTTGCACTGTTATGCCAAGGAGAGAGGGAGAGATTTTGTTCAGGCCATTGAATGAATATAGGGTGGGGCCCTCACTTTATATATACCTGTAGCGCCAAAAGCAGCTGCAACGCTATGTGCCATGGGGATCAGGCTTCGCTGGCCACCTGGGCTTCACATCACGCAGCATAGCCTCGTAGGATTTAGAGGAAATGGAAGAATAACCAGAAATTCCAGCGTTACGTGAAATAGCGTCGAGATCGCTCCGCATCCAAGGCACTTGCGTGTATGAAGGTAGGTTCGATGGTGAATAGGGAGCGCATATGCAGACCTGAAATTGACGGGTTTGTTTGTGCGCGATTACGTCCACATGCACCCGTCGCGCAACCGCAGCAGTCCCGTCCGTTGGTAGTGCAACATGTTGCGCGAGGTGACAGGGGGTAGCTTTTCCACGCCTGCGATGCTGGGTCTGGGTGCCGCTGTTGTATGTGGCGTTGAATGGTGCCACGAATGTCTTCGCTGCTCAAGCCTAGGGGACATCGACAGGTAACGGTAGGTGTGCACTTGCTGGGAGATCGTCGGCTATTTCGTCGCGGGGCACACCACACCAAGAGGAAGCCGCCGCCCTTTCCCTGAATGCCACTGAATGCGACCTCTCCCTCCTACTCCCTCCTTTCACTCCCCTTCCCGTGCGAGTGTTTCAGTTCAGGTTTCCTCAGACGAGAGACAGTTACCGTGCACTTCGGAGTGTCTACCGAAGTTTCTTTCCAAAGAATTTGTCGCTCAGTAGCGCAGACCACGGAGAAGTGGCAGGCATTGTGTCCTATTGGTTACACGTAGATAGCTCCCCTCTGTGCTTTCCTCTCTCACTCCTACACCACCTTCTTTCATGTCAGCTGCTTGAGCTAGACAGACACTGCGGTCACCAGTAATAACTTTCCTTATCTCCCCACCTTTCGAACGTGTTTCACAAAAAAAAAAAACAAGAAAGAAAATGTACACCCCTGCGCGATGTTTTTGTCCGAGGGCTGCGGCATTGTCCAGATGTGAAGAAGGGGGACAATGGGTGCCTTCTCGCGCACAGCGGGAAGCAGAGGAGGGAAGCTGGAAATGGTTCTCCGAATACCCGAATGCCGTGACGCGCGCGCTCACAGAAACCGGTCTCGAGAAGGGGGTAAAACTGTATGAGGCTCGCTGGAAGGAGAGCGTACCCGCTTTGTAATGTTTAGTGGTGCCGCTTTTGACAAACGTTGGAACTCAAGCACAAGAGGTTGATTTTTTTTCTCACAGAGGGCACCACTGCTAGAAAACAATTTTAAGATCTATTTTTTATCAAAAATCTTTAGTTTGAGGCGCTCCTCGGTAAAATTACTGAGCACAAGTTATCGTAAGACACGGTATGATTCCACTAAAGTGCAGTAATTGTCGTGAATTAGCATGTGCATGACGAGAAATGCCAATTTGTACCGACCTTGCCAGCAGAAAAATTAGCTAAATTCACTACGTCCGTTTAGATTTCCTAATGAGAAAAAGAGAATTTTCTCTTCATAGGATTTGAGAGAAGGGCTTCCTGCTTGATTATTCAAAATTTCAGAGCTTCAACATAAGCAGTTTTGTCAATTCTTCAGTAATGCGTGGATAAGTAGAGCTCAAAATTGCCAAATTGAAGTAATAATAACTCGTGATGTGTTCATCAGAATATAACTCAACTTCGCGCAGATGATAAGTAGACTACGGTCTAGGAAACTACCAAATGCTGTTGTTCTATGTTGAAAATGACAAGCGTTATTTGATCATAAAGTTCTATTGTTTTGGTCATTTTCATTGGAGTCTGTACAAGTTCCTGATTGCTTTACACGAAATTTCTCTTCATAGAATTCTAGAATGACATTTCATTTAAGGGCACAGAAAATTTCATTTCCCTATGCTGAGCAGTTTTGCTGGAAACTCGGTAATGCGGAAGCTTGTATGCCAAAATCACCGTTTCTTGCTCCCACTGTTTTCACTGTTGTTACTTAACACTTCAGTCTAGGCAATAATGATAAGTGTAGTAGGAAAGCGCAGAAATTAAGCTTTCTTACGCTGTATAGCTCACATCTGCAAAACCAGCGTAGAAAGCACAGCACGTTCGCAAAAAACGACTAAAATGCGGAGAGCGCGCCGCCGGAGTGGGCCACCTTAAAGGGCAACTCCGGCGATTTTTCAGTGTCCACAGATCTCAGCGAAATTTTCAGTAAATGTTCTCATCATCACTGTAATAATATATGCCAATCCAGGCAGCTGCAAGCTGTTTATTTTTTCTGAAAATGAATTTTAAGACTTTTTAGTGGATTCTCATATGGGCCACCCTGTGTTTTTGACGTCGTTAGTGTCTGTGCTGCCTACCTGAGCAGGCAGGCTCTCAAGAGCAATACAGTGATACTTAAGTGCTCGAATCAGCGCTGTCAAGTTCAAAGCTGGCATATAACTCAATATATCGTTGGATGACACTGCCGCTTTCATTTTTCTGAGACCAGCTCCATATTTCTAATAGTGGGAACACTTGTGAGCTCACTGCATACAGTGAAAGAAGCATATACCTGTTTTGGTTTGAACACATTGTTCATTCGGTTATTGAAATTATTGGTGGGTTCCTGGAGCAAAATTAACCACCCTGCTTGTTACAGGACTATCGGCACCATCGATATCAGAACATGTGAAAAAACAGCCAGAGTTGCCCTTTAAGGGTAAAAGAGTGGATTCTAGAGAGGGCAAGCATGGCAGGGGGTGGCAGGAAGTTAGGTGGGCAGATGAGATCAGGAAGTTTGCGGGGATGAATAGGGCACAGTTAGCACAGGGCAATGATAATTGGAGATCTATGGGAAAGGCTTTTGCCTTGTAGTGGGTGTAGACAAGCTGATCATGATTATGCCCCTCATTTATATGAATGACCTAACATGACTTATGGATAACATTTGGGCAGAAAACTTTTCCTGTGTATCCTCAAAGCAATGTACTCTGTGAAAGCATTCAATTCAATAGAAGCCCATATATTTTTGTTTTTTCACTATGTGTATGGCATTTACATGGATAAGCAGGACCCTTTATAAACCAAAAGGAACCACAAGGAGCCACAGTGCTCATATACTTGTCGTGAAGCACCCATGGGGTTCTGACACTTGCAAGCCACAAATTTTTCTAGCAAGTGGCAAATACTTTCATGCCACTCTGTCTGAAAATATGGCATTCATGTGATGTGTAAGCCCGGGTATTCGCATGCTCTCTAAAGCACACGCATTTCCCAGATTCACATATTGGCCATTCTTCGTTTGTATTGGTTGGGAACAAAGTGGTTGGGCACAAAATCTCATCCGACAGCAACTTGTCCTCTATTTATGAAGAAGCTGTAAGTCACCTTATACAGCACTTGATGTTTCCATACTGATATTTTTGCTTGGAATTCTCTTGCTGCAAAGCCTTTCTTCGTGGACCTTGTTGCATGTGGGATGATTTGAAGTGCTTAGTCCGATTATCATGCATGCAACAGCTACCAGAGTAGCACACTTTCAGTCGGATTTTCACAAGTTTTAATTCTAGGCTTGATCGAAAAGCACAGAAATGTTTTTACCTTTCTCTCTGCAAGTGTTCTTGCTTATCATTTAAGCTACCGTATTTACACGATTGTAGGTCAACCCTTTTTTTCAAATTTGACAATCCAATGTTGGGGGGTCGACTTAGAATCGAAGTCGAACTGTGTGCCGCTAGTAACGGCAAGAGAAACGAGAAATTAGGGGTGCTGCTAAGTGGGGACACCTTTGTGCCCTCGTTTCCATGGTTACGGCCGAAGCGTAGCGTATTAATTTACCATTGCATATATTCTGGCGCAAGTAAAGGTGATGCCGACTGCCCCGCCACGGTGGTCTAGTGGTTATGGCACTCGGCTGCAGATCCGAAGGTCGCGGGATCGAATCCCAGCCGCGGCGGCTGCATTTCGATGGAGGCGAAATGTTGAGGCCCATGTGCTGTGCGATGTCAGTGCACGTTAAAGAACCCCAGGTGGTCGAAATTTCCGGAGACCTCCACTACGGCGTCTCTCATAATCGGAGCTGGTTTTGGGACGTTAAACCCCACAAATCAATCAAAGGTGATGCCGACTTTGAAAGTTGGCGTTCCCGATCTGTGCCCTTTGGCCACCATACCTAGAGCGACTAACCTCCCACCGTCGTGTTCGCAAGTGCATTAACGTGAATGCACGGAGCTACGTTAGCGCCGTGCATTGAATTAAAGGACTCGCTAGTACTCATTTTGTTTATTTGAGACGAACAAAACGCTTCCTGAATGAGAGTAACGTACTCATGAATAAATGGAAATCGCGAGCGGCCACTTCCATCTGCCGCCATGTTTGTTTTGGTATCACGTGGCAGCCGCTGCTGGTGGTGGCTTTGATGGAGTCATCTCGCAGTGAATGTGTTCTCATAATTGCGAATAAAGTTTCCCGCTCAACCCACAGTGCATGGTTATTGCGCGTTTTTATACAAAAGCTGTTCTTTTTTAAAATCTACCGAGCGCATGGCTCTTGTGGGAGTATCAATCATTGATGGAAGAGCCGCCGTACTGAGGGTATCGGTAGTTGACGGAAGAGCTTCGCTTTGTGTGGTGCAATTTTCGAAGCAGCCGTGTCGCCGCGTGCTTCTGTGTTGTGCTGAATCGTGCCGTCTGTCATGAGTGCTGTGGGCCCGAAGAACTATTGGCGCTCGTTCACAGCAGCGTTCAAACGGGCTGCTATTATCCATGCCGAGGAGACTAATAACTGTGCATCAGGGCGCAAGTTTGGGCGTGTGGTGCGGCAGTGGTGGCTCCAGTGTGAGGAAATCTCATGCGACTCCGAGCGCCGTGGCTTTCGCGGGCCAAAGTCTGGACGCTTTCCGGAGCTGGAGAAGAAGCTTGCGGCATACGGGACTGATTTACGCGATCGATCGCTGTTGGTCACCTGTGATATGATCATGCAACAAGCCCTTGTCTATGCTTCTGAGGCAGGCATACCAAAGGCTCAGTTCAAAGCTAGTGGGGCTTGGGCATTGAAATTTATGAAGAGGGCAGGCTTTTCTCTGCGTCGACGCACCAGCGTGTGCCAAAAGTTGCCGGCCGCATACGAGGAGAAGGTCCTCGCAGTATTTGCTTGGCCAGATCGGCAATGCCGACCAAACACCCGTATACGTCAACATGACCAGCAATACAACAGTGAGCGTGAAGGGTGCACGCGATGTGAACCGTGCTTGATTTTTTTTTTTTTTTTGAGGGATGCAATTTTAGGGGGGCCGACCTACATTCGAGTCGACTTACAATCGTGTAAATACGGTATTATGAATTTGCTGTATTGGTTTTGAACCACTGTGACAATATTGATTTGGGATGGCTGTATTGCAATCACAGGAATAAGTTTTGGCAGGGTGACATACTATAGGCATATAGTGCAGTGCAAGTAAATGTTAGTTAATGAAATAAGAAAATGCCAAAGCGCAATTCAAGAGACTGCTTAGAAACTCTGGGCAGATATTTTGAAAAGCACTCACACAATGTAAACTCTTTTGTGCTCTACTTGTTCCCGAAAAATGTACCTTGGAATTTTATCACCCTATGTTATAAAAACATGAGCTTCTTTTTTTAATGTTTCCAGTTGCCAACATGTTTGATTTTCTTTGGTGGAATATAATTGCTTCTGCATGTGTTGCCATTTTATTTACTGTGTACTGCCTTCAGCCAGAACAATGAGAAAGCGCCAAGACAAAGCCAGCTAACATGTGGTATTCCTAGTGAATGGAAGGTACAATTGAAGAGTTGTGTCGCTAGGTAAATATACAAGAAACATGTGCATACAAGAAACGTGGATAAACTGAGTTGGTTAATACATAGAAAGAGGTTAACTTGGTCAGCTATGAATTCTTGCATCACTTCTGTCTGCCCTTGTCTCTGACAGTACAAAGGGAAGAAGTGAGTGGCTAAATCTTTCCTTGCTCTCTGAGTGTGCACTGATGTAAGTTATTGTGCAGGGTGTTGTTGTTTTAAACATTGTAGATGTTTTGTATGAAGGGCTTGAGAGTAAGGCGCCTGTCCTTTTTGTACACGAACTCCACGTTGAGACGGAAGTAATTTGCTACAGCTACAGTTACATTGAAATGGCAGACAGACTTGTCAATTAAAATTTTAATTATGAACTTGAAGGCTGTTGTTCAGATAAAAAATGTTGTAGGGCATCATATTTTATGGCATACCCATATTTTAGAAAGCTAAAAGATTGAACGTAATTTGAAACATTTGTCTGCAGTCCGAATATCAAAACGTAGCATACAGGGCATGCAGGCAACTGCTAATAAGACCAAAACTTTGCATCACAAAGAAGGGACGAACGTTGCACAAAGGGGAGAAGTTCACTTCTGGTATAGCAGAGTGGCTGCATTTCCTGTGTGCTCAGCACACTTCGTTTTGATATTGGGCCCCTTAGTTAATGAATATCTCAAAATGATGTGCAGTTTTTTTTTATTTCTAAGACATAGGTATTCCATCAACTATTACTCCCCAATTAAAACACTGCCCTCATGTTGATGATTACTAAGTTTAGTTTTCTCTAGTCATTTTGATTTAGACTTACGTCTCTATGTAGATCATTTGTGAAGACATCATATGCCTTATGTTATGATTTTATGCTGTAGGAGGTCCAAGTGTGTACCAGGTAAAATTTGCACACTCTTTGCACCCCTCCCCCTTTTCTATCATGCCTCCTTGTTGTGCCTGTGGGTTGTTTTGACTAAAAGTTTATAAGTTATGGTGATTGTTCTTTGTTTGAAGCCATGTTATTTATTTTTAAAATACTGTGGACCACATATCGGTCCTTGCAGGAAGGGCACTTGCAGCTTAAAATGCAAAAGAGAGGAAAATTTAAGAAAACAATACAAAATGCTCAAGTATAAAAACATAATACATTGATCCAGTAAGTAGACAAATACACTGAATAAGCTAAATATACATAACTGAAAACATGTGATTAACATGCTTCAAAGAAAAGGTTCATATCAGGTCTGGTGTTCCAATCTTATACTGTTCTGGGAAAGAAGGAAAATTTAAATGCGTTTGTCCTGGCGAAATGAGGGGGTTAGTGCATATGGTTTGATCATGACTGGTATGTCTTGTTGACAGTATTGTTGACAATTCAATAATAAATCCCTGCATTGGCTAGTGGTCTGTCCTTTGAAGGGTACATACAAACAGGTTAATAACCTGTTTGATGTACTGGTCGCCTATTACACTTATCTAACTTATACTTGAGTGTTTGTTTCTCTTTGTTTTGGTAGAAAATTTTGCAGGGTGCTTTACATTCTATTACTGAGAAATGAATCAAAATACTCATGCTTTTGGACTTGCCTTGCACAGGTTTGGGGCAGCAAAGGCGGCTTGTGTGAAAGATCAGGGCAGCAAGGGAAGCAGTTTGGAAGCAGCAGGGGCCACCAGATGCCTTTGCCCAGCAGGTCACGTGTCTATACAGATGTCAACTCCCACAGACCGAGGGACTATTGGGACTATGAGTCACACGTTGTTGAATGGGGGTAATTGCATTCCTCTCATCTTTAATGCTGTTATTTGCATGCTGCAGGTGAAAAACTAAGGCAAATAACTGAGCTTTTTTTATCAGACCTTTATATTAAGGTGATACTGTCTTCGCGTTGTGAATGCCCACTGTCTGAAATAAAGTTGAGCGCAAAAATGAGAGACGAAACACAATGAGCGCTCGCTACCAACTGGTTTTATTTAGGAAAAAACATTGAAATAGAAAGGACGGTACACCACAGGAGTGCCTGCGCAGACATCAATATGTGAGCCTTGGCAGAAGTTCAGCAATGGTTACGCTTTATTAACTGAAACTGCTCCCCTGCAAATGCACTGATGTTTGGCTAACACAGTCTGTGCCCTTCTTTATGTGAAAAGCCTCCAAAAGCTCGCATGCCACGGTATCCCTGTTGTGGCCCAGTATATTGAACCCGGAGAACTAAGGCACACATTGCACTCCGCGCAGTCCGCAGGAAGGTGTGTGCACCGATCATCTGTGAGCGTGTGCCGGTCATAGAGACACCGGCTCGTTTGCCCAATATAGGACTTCCTGCAGTTCAGTGGCAACTCATACACTACTGCCACTGCACAGCAAAGCATATCTTTTATGCTAACTGACTGTGACACTACTAATAGTTTGACTTCTTTTGAATGTTGTCTTTATGGCACTGGCTTCACTGCTTTGTTGGTTTTGGCATTGGGGCATGGAGATGTAAGAGTTGAAAAGATTTTACTTTTCATGTATTGCTTGATGGGGCAGTTTTAGTAAAGTAAAACAACTCAAAAAGCTTGCAATTTCAAGTTCTCGGATACATCCACAATGGTGGAACCAGCGTGTGGAACACTTTCTTCCTCTGGATTTTATTTCATTCCACGTGAAAGCCGTGGTCCTGATATACATAAAAAAAAATTGCAGTGGCATTTCTTGTCATGTGGGTTATGCACAGGCTCATAGGCCTATCCCCTCCCTGTGCATTGCATCTGAAGATGCTTTAAGTGTGTTGGTTTCTTCTATGGTTATTTTCTTTCTTGCATTTCTCATGTTTTGTTGTTGTTTAATAAAGTGTAGTATGCAATAAGTAAAGGCAACGACTGTAAGGAAATAGTGTTTAGTATTTCAAACAACTATGTAGTGCACTGTTCATGTTCACATAATTAATTTCCCTTTCTTTGCTCTTGTTCTTGTTTGTTGTCATTTATATCCGAAGCGATGATCGGAGCTGTGTCATCTGGTATGAAGTATGCACCACAATATTCGTTGTTCATTTTGTAGATACCTAGTGTTATGATGTGTTGCTCTTGTGTCCATCAGATTGGGTCCCTGAACACACCCAGCAGAGTTTTGTAATTAGTCTAGTTAGCACAGCAAATGCCTCGAATCTGACAAGGCAGCTTTTATGGAAAGTCCTTACAGCGTTCAATGGGCTGGCCAGATACATACAAATGTGGAGGTGAGGAAGGGATGCTATTTTCCACAGTCAGCACTGCAGGAGAGAGGGAAAGAGAAGAGTGGAAAGGAGAGGCCACCTTCCCAAGACACTAGTTTCCCTCCTCTGCGAGTGCACTCTTGCCTGCACTTGGGACCTGTTCCCGGTACGGTGGTTGCCGGCTTCTCACATAGAGCATATTCAATTTACCAAGTCCCAGGTCAGTGGGCTGGCAGCCCTCAGATGCTTCGTTGTCAGGTAACTTCGTCGCACCCGATGCCATTATCACATGATTGAGAAGTCATTGCGGCGTCCCTGGTGTATATGTGAACTGCTGACAGGATCTTTTGTCTTTGCTATGCTGTCTGCTCCATCTGTGGGTGCAATACCTGCCAGAATGCCGACCCTGTCTGGACTGCAACTGCAGTTAGTTCATGAAGAATAATTATCTCCATCATATATCTTACCATCAGAAAAGTATAGTGGAAATATCACAGAAAGCCCCTCAAATGGATGTTGCATCGGCAGCAGTTTGATGGCCGTTGCTGTGCATATTGATGGCAGCCTGATGGAAATATACCCCATCTTGGACTTGCTTAGTGGCGGCATCACAGCAAGTAATGGAAGGGATGATGGTGTGCATGATGACGGCATGTGTTCCCTCCCCCCCCCCCCCCCCCCATCTCTATTTTTTTTTTTTTGATGGAATGACGCAGAGCATATGTGCATGCAGATTGAGTGTTCATGTTAGCAAATCTGTGGATGCATAATACAGTCGAACCTCGTTAATTCGAACTCACATAATTCGAACCAACGGATAATTCGAACTACAGAAGAACCTCGTTATAGCGAAACCGGATATAACGAACTATTGGATATAACGAAGCAATCGCAATTCCCCTTAAAACTCCTATAGATGAAATTGATATTGGTTATAATGAACTAATGGTTATAACGAAGTAATTACCACTCCCCCATCAACTTCGTTATAATGAGGTTTTACTGTACTTCATTGGTCCCGGCAAAGTTACACATATTTGATTGGGGAAAAACTCTCTTTAATTCGAACTTGAAACATGCACCACGGTTACTTCGAACAAGATTGCCTGTCCGCTAAGACTACATTTCGTGAAATCCCAAGCCGATCGCCAAAGATTGATGTGTCAGCTGCTGTAGCGCCGCAAACCCGTACCCATCTGCTTGCTTCACGGGCATTGGAAGGCGCCATCAGCTGGCAGAAGTTATGCCTTGCACATTTGCAAGGGCGCCCAGCGCCGTCCTCCTTCTGCAACGCGCATCAGGAAAGAGGGTACAGCAGCTCAGCGACTACGGGCCACTGGGCGAGCGAAGCCGTTGCAGCCATGCCACTGAGCTATGCCACACATGCACAGTGGCATCTCTGCTGGCCCGCAAGCACACTGCAAGACGAGACTGGCGGCGGCAGCGCGGGAGTCACATTCAATAGCGCACGTTTCTAATGTTGGTATTGTGCGCTTATACCGCCAATCAAAGGGACCCTCGCTAGTTCCGAACTCTGGTTGACTCGAACAGATTTCCTGTCCCCTCGAAGTTCGAATTAACGAGGTTCGACTGTATAAGTAAAATGTCTGGTTTTGCACGCCCTTGCATTGCTTTCATTGCAGCAAGCCTGAGTAGGTAAAAAAATAAAATCAGACTTCATAGGGCTAGTACTGCAGAAGACAGGCATTCACCTCAATATTCGTTCCACATTTTCATAGCGGAGCTGCATCTGCACACCAGAAACAGGTGCCGGGAACTGCTGCGCCAGCTGTCAGCACTGCATGCAACTTTTATTGAGATAGCAATGTCCCAGTAGCACTGTCATGTCCCGTATAAAGTCCAAATTAATAACAATCCCCCGCGCATTGTATGTTCTACCCGTGTGTGAAAGCACTTGAGTGGGAGTGAAGAACACGGCTGAAGCAGGGGTCAAACGAGCCCGGCCCATCTCCGTTGCTCGGAGGTGAACAGCTCTGGTCACCACATGAAAAGTACAATGTACGCTTTCACTTTCGCAGTCTTCTCGTTGACCAAAAGTGGGCCAGCAAAGTCGATACTGACCACTTCAAAGGGATCAGCCTTCGTGGTTTGGTCAGGTGGAAGGAGCCCTGTCGGTGCATCCATACTTGATACACTGAAACGTTTGCACATAACAGATGACCTCACAACACTTCTAACTGGCACCCGCGCACTGTCCGTTATTTTTCACGCAGTTGCATGAGGATGTCTCTGGCGCCTGCGTGAAGAAGCTGTCGGTGGGCCCGTTTCATGATCAGCAGCGTGTAGCGATGTTGTTTTGGGAGAAGAACCGGGTGTCATTTAAAACTTGCTGGCTTGCTTCGGCTTCGGCTACTGAGGCTACAATGGGCTACATCTCAAGCTCTCCGGAAAAAGAAAGTTTCCTGAATACGCTTATTGCAGTAGAGTTTACTAGTGCTTGAAAAGTTTTCTCGCGGCTTCGCTTTTAGCGGTATCCCTCGTAAACCCACTAAAGTAAAACAAAAAGAAAAACAAACAAAAAAAGCTACAGCGCACCTTCACTAGCCTCAGCATCATCTTCTGGCCACATTGTGCGTTGTATACGTTGTCAGTGGTCAGTGCTTGTTCCGGTGGTGTCAGTGGTGTTTGGTTTTCCACTTGTTGGTTGCGGTGCGCGTTGTGATCGCACCATCACGCCAAGAAAATGCAAATCAGACAAAATGGCGCTTGATTATGGAGGAAGTTGAATGCATGCAGCTGAAGAGAAAGAAACTTGAAGTAGTTGTTGCCGATTTGGTAACCTCTGCTGATGGCAGAGGTTACCAAATCCAGAGCTCTGCTGAGAAGGCAGAAGTGACTGGCGACATCAGACGTGTAGTAAAGTCAAACAGCCTGCGAAAGTCGAGACCGAAGAACTTGATAGCATCACGATGCAAATAGAAAAAAAAACAAAAAACTGATAGACCTGCCTTGAGCTTCAGAACCTTTAGTCTAGTGAAACTGTGCAATAAGTGAACAGAATATCCTTTGTTTTGTGCAATAAAATTTACCGTGAACTACAATTGCGCTCTTTAATTTTTGTCAAAGGTCCTTGAAAAGTCCTGGAATTTTTCTCTTGGAAACCTGTTCCAACCCTGGTAGATTTTTATTGCTTCCGCTTCGTTTGATGCTCCGCACAGTAAGTCGTCCACCTACATGGACTGCTGTAGAATGGCCATGGTTTTGGGAAATTCATGCTTCATCATTGTAAGATGGTGTTGAAGCGTTGCTGCTAAGGGCTTGATGGGGTGCCGAATGGGAGTCTGGTCACCCTGAAAACTGCTACCTCAGGAATTGGCCCGCCAGTGTCAGGGTTTCTTTGTGAACCACAAAAATGTTACTGCATCTTGGTCAGTGTGATGGACTGCGGTATGCTGACACAGTGCTATAGGCAGTGTGCACTGCTGAGCAGATCGCTGAAGATTCTTATTGGGATACAGTTGTCTTTCGTGGCCAAGGTTCATTCTTTTCTGATGCTTATCTGTAAAGGCATCGCCGCAGCCATTGTCGACTATAATCGGGTACAACTTTAGAAGGCAGCGGCATTTTCTCCTCAAAAGCGGATGAACACGAGCCTCCACCAATAGGCGCGCACCTCAGGTGACGTCATGAGCCGGACGGCCGGGGACGCCGCCGTCGGAGAACAACATGGCCCCCGTCGCTTCGAACTGGGCCGAGTCGCGTCAGATGTGTGCGTCTCCGTTCGTCAGAGTGAATTCGAATTGTTCGTGGTGGTCTGTCATGCCGGAAATAGAGTCTCGCCGCGCGCGGCGAGATTCGTGGAAAAGGCAGCAACGCCCATTATTTGCGGCCGCCGTGAAACAAGCACCATTCAGAAGCGAGCCACGGAGGCGTGCCGACGGTGGTGCGGACGCGTGGCGCCATCTGCCCGTCAAACGTATAACCACAATACACAGCGTCTGAGATTCGAAAGTGACATGGCCGTCGTAAAATCTCAGAGGCCATGCCCAGACCTATATACAGTTTTCGTTAAGCCTGCCCGTACCGAGACGCCGAGCAACAAGTATCCTCGCAGTAGGTTTTTTGATAGCGTGAACAGCCGTAGCGCTAGAGAGACGTACATGGTCTACGAAAGACAGTCATCTGGTTAGAGCTCACGTTTTCGGGAGACCTTTCAAATAGAGCAACACAAGTTGGGGCGTCAGGACGTTCTTGGCTGCCTCGTCGCCGCTTGCCGCAAAACGCGAGTGGGGACTTGTTGACGCGCGCGTGCCGCGGAAGCGCTCGCCGCGTGCATTTTTGCTGCTAGTGGGGACCGGCCTTTACGATGCACAATTTATGCCGCGTGCGTTTGTTCTGAGCCGTAAGCCGGCGATGAGAGATTGTAGCTTCCGGTGCCGTTGATCTTGCTCCGTAGCAGACGACGCTCAGCATTGTAGAAGGCACGGAATTATTTTTCTCTCGCGATACGGCATGTGCTGTAGCATTTCCATCATGACAGTTTTACCAAAGCACTCGCCAAGACACACAAATCTTATTTATACCGACAAATACGCGTCTTAGAAGCAGTCACAATTTTTTGAGCGGGACTATTTCTTTAGTCGCGGAGGCAATTGGCTGCTGCGCTTCGGTCATCTGGGCGGGGCCTCTCCTGTCTTCTGAAGTTGTACCCGACTATAGTCTTTGATCGTGTCGAAGAAGCTCAATACCTTTGGTGGTGGCATCAGTGTCCCGCTAGTTGAGGGGTGCAGTTCGACAAAAGGTGATTCAGGTATCTACTTACTGGTAGGCAGAGGGCATGGCAATACAGCTCAACCAGCCGTGGATTCACGACATGAGGCCCTATCGAGACATGGTAGAAAATTCATCGCAGCTATGTTTTAACAGTTCGTATGTCGAAAGTGGTTACATATTAACAAGGTTTGACTGTACAGTAAAGGCTTGGCAATTTGAACTTCAAGCCATTTCTGGAGCTTTATTACATCCCAAAACCACGATATTGTGACGGAGACGCAAGAGTGATGAAATGATTATTTACAGTGTTGGCGGAACCGACAAAATGGCTGAAGGCACACACGCGCGCAAGCGACAAGAACACTTGTCGTCGTTCTCACTTCGTATGGTTCAACACTTGTCCACACTGCACCGCTTCGTAACATCACTCTCCCACGGCGGAAGCGCCGTCACGGCGCTTGCGAAGACGACGAGAAACTAGCAGAGCAGTACGGCTTGAGTCGTGAAACATGAACAACGTCTGTGTGCTGCAAGGAGGTCGAAGAGGCGGGGGCGAGTGGCGCTATCTCGTAGTTGACGTCACTAAGCTGGCGCAGAACTTTGTAGGGCCCGGTATAACGGGAGAGTAGCTTTTCGGATAACCCGACGTGGTTGTGTGGTGACCAGAGGAGAACGAGAGAGCCCGGCGTGAACTGCACACTCCTATGCTGGCTGTCGTAACGAACTTTTTGGTGTTCTTGTGACGAGGAAAGGCAATCGTGGGCAAGTTGACGAGTGGCACGGGCTTGAGTAATGGCCCCGCTGGCGTACTCAGTCAACAACGGTGCAGGTGAAGGAAGGAGTGTATCAAATGGTAACTTTGGGTGCCTGCCGAATAGTAGGTAAAACGGTGAAAAACCAGTGGTATCATGTCGGGACGAATTGTACGCAAAGGTAATGAATGGGAGTGCTTTGTCCCAGTCGCGGTGGTCAGGTGAAACGTACATTGATAACATCTGAGTGAGCGTTCGGTTGAGGCGCTCGGTCAATCCGTTCGTCTGCGGATGATAAGCGGTGGCAAGCTGGTGTTCAGTGGAGCACGCACGGAGGATGTCATCGACGACATGTGAAAGAAAATACCTCCCGCGATCGGTAAGTAGCTGCCGAGGAGCGCCATGCTGAAGAATGATGTCATACAAGAGAAAGTCGGCGACGTCAGTGGAAGAACTTGTTGGCAACATCCGGGTGATGGCAAAGCGGGTGGCATAATCTGTTGCAACGGCAACCCATTTGTTTCCTGCAATGGGCGTAGGAAATGGGCCTAGCAGGTCCAGGCCAACACGCGAGAACAGTTCTAGAGGTATGTCGATAGGATGTAGGAGGCCGGACGGAAGGGCAGAAGGGCGCTTGCGGCGTTGGCACTGGTCACAAGCAGCGACATAACGTACCACAGAGCAATACATGCCAGGCCAGAAAAAACGACGCCGCACGCGATCGTACCTCCACCAAATGTGACGGAGATGCAAGAGTGATGAAATGATTATTTACAGTGTTGGCGGAACCGACAAAATGGCTGAAGGCACACACGCGCGCAAGCGTCAAGAACACTCGTCGTTGTTCTCACTTCGTATGGTTCAACACTTATTTGCACTGCACCGCTTCGTAACAATATGATTGAGAGATGCCATAGCGGAAGGCTTCAGAAATTTTGACTACCTGTGGTTCTTTAACATGCATTGATATTGCACAGTACCCATTATTGTCATTTCACCTTCATCTAAATAGAGCCGCCGCAGCCGGGATTTGATCCCGTGACCTTCGGATCAGCAGCTGTGTGCCATAGCCGCTAGACCACCGTGGCAGGGCAACAAGACTTCAAACGGACCATAAGATTGTTCGAATTAAATGGAGCTCAAATTAGTGGCTGGGTGCTACAGTCTACTTTTGCTACACCGAAATTCACGGTGCGCGGAAGAAATTTTGTTGAAGCGAAAATTTCGTTGTCGTGATGGATGGATGGATGGATGGAAAAACTTTATTGTCGTGATATCGAAAAAATATAACTGACCTGAGCTGGTAGAACAATGAAACTTTTATGCCTCAGTCTTGTGATAGCAATGATATGGATGCTTCAATCATTGCGTTAGCAATGATATGGACACTGTTAGCGGGTTTTTGCAGTTGCTGTTTTTCAGTACGAAGTCCAACTCGATAACACCGCCCACGCATCGTATGTTTTCAGCGTGTCTACCAACCGGGAAAACCGGGAAATCTCAGGGAATATTATCAGTCTGGAAAATCTCAGGGAAAACTCAGGGAATTTGGGCTTCTCTCAGGGAAAATCAGCTCAAGTACGAAAGTCGCGGTAACGCTGGCTCTAAGAATGCACCTTGCGATTGAGTTTATAGCGCAACTCGCAGTAATTGAAGGGAAGAGTGCCACCCCCCCCCCCCCCCCTTTTCCTCATCGCTCTTCGTCGCGTGAATCGGCTGCTTTTTTTATTATTGGCTTTGCTTGTCGCGTCTTGTTCTATGTAAAGTCCGCTGTATGTGTCTGGACGCGCTACGGCGCACACACATCCCGTGTGTGCGCCGAACGTTGTTATATTGTGCGTTTGCTTGCAAGCAGTCTTTTCCACAAGTATTGAGGAAAAGACTGTGTGGAGGTTGAGGACGCGCGGCTACACGAAGCTGCGCGCCCTCTCCATAGGGAGAAGACGCGGCGCCGATTCTAC
This sequence comes from Hyalomma asiaticum, assembly GCA_013339685.2. Taxonomy (NCBI): domain Eukaryota; kingdom Metazoa; phylum Arthropoda; class Arachnida; order Ixodida; family Ixodidae; genus Hyalomma; species Hyalomma asiaticum. The sequence continues at coordinate 240,514,379 of CM023481.1, forward strand.
ATGCCACGCGGTGACGCGTGACGCGTCGTGCGGTCTGTAGCAACGCCGCTGGGCAACGCCGTTTCGTGGTTTCGGTTTCTCAGCGTGATTGCAACGGAGGCGCGTGGAACTTGATGTTTATCTTCGTCGGCACGGCACCCCTTTCTAGAGGCGGCGGAAGTTGATTTTCATCTTTATTGGCGTAGCTTTCAGCTTGTTTATTATCGACGCTTATGATCCGAGGGTCGCTGGATCTAATCCCGGCCGCGGCGGATGCATCTCGATGGAGGCGAAATGTTTTAGGACCGTGTACTGTACGACGTCAGTTAAGAAACCTCGGGAGGTCAAAATTGACGGAGTTCTCCACTACGGCCTCTCATAATCATAGCTGGTTTGTGACGTAAAACCCTACAAATCAATCAATTATCTACGCTTACGAAGGATTCTTGCTGTTCTTAATTACCGAGTTTATTCTGCCCAAGGCAGCCACATGCTGAGAAGATACCGTGTGTGTGCCAACACAGCTGCTGGTTGCTCCAAGATGAGAACAGAGATGCGTTTTATGTGCGCAACTGCGATAAGGCGCTGTGCGTAGACTCGTTTTTCAAGGAATACCACGTTCTAAAATATTATTGAACAATTTGCAGTATTTGCTCGATTTTACCGCACCCTCGATTGTAACGCGCACCAGTTTCCCGCGACAAAAAGAAAGTTAAACATCGATTGTAGTGCACACCTATTTTTCGGGACACAGAAAAATGGGAGAGCTTAGTAATCAACCTTTTCACTTTAATAAAACCAGATGCCGTACTCGCGTAATGAACGCACTCGCATAATAAAAGCACCGCTAACTTTAAACTACTGCAGTAGTTGATCCGCGGCGTCTCGAAGACGTTGGGCGCGCCGATTCATAGCTCCTGCGTCTCGATGAAACTTCCGCACGTTGCCGGGCGCAGCCGCGTGCAAGCTCGCAGTGGTGCATTCCTCCGTGCAATCGCAGTTCCCTCACGCCTGCTACCGCATGCTGCCATGCGTGCTGTGGAAGCTGGCGCAGCTAAGCCTAAGCATGGTCGGGGCGTGATCTCCGAGATTGCATCGCGGCAATCTCGGACGTCAAGCAGCGCGCACGGCTGAGAGGCTCTGCCTCAGCACGGATACGAGGGAGAAATGCGATGATGAGCCGTTTTGCGTATGGCGATGGGAAACATCTATTCTCCCGTTACGGCCACCCGCAAACGCTATTGAAAGTTCGCGCCGCTGGGCATCTCAGACTTCGGTTGGCCGCAAAATGGCCAAGCTGGCGCAGCGATTATCAACGGCCTACGCGTAATGTGCGTCGTGGCAACGTTGCGTGGGGGACCGGCGGCGACATAGGAGGAGGAGGAGGAGGAAGGAGAAAACAGAAAGGCAGGGAGGTTAACCAGAATGACGTCCGGTTGGCTACCCTACACTGGCGGAATGGGAAAGGGGAATAGAAAGATGGGAGAGAGAGAGAAGGAAGGGGAATAATGAAGGAGACGTTGTAGGACAAGTCCAACTGTCAAAGGCGTTCGCGCAAACCAGTCATCTTCAAAAAGCGCAAAAGTGCTTTTAGTGCCTTGTGGGCCGACGAGCGATGAGGGCGGTGTTCGAGTATCTACAGAAACTATGCGCGCCAAAGACCGCCGCGCCGCTAGTTTGTTTTTTTGGCAGTAACCGTTCGGCAGCGCCCGAAGCGTGTAGGAGGCGGCCATTTTCCTACGCGCCTCGGTATGGTAACGGCGTCGTTCGTTCGCACTCGTTCGCATATGATTTTTGGACCCGTTTTATAGAAAAAGAAGTGTGCATTAGATTAGAGTAAATACGGTTTAAGTGATGCTGACACGAAAATATAGCTCCTGATTCTTTTTTTAAAAAACAATGTTTTTCGGACCTTACGCATTTCGTACATTCAAAATCCGCAATTTCACAAATTGACCGTCTGGGAAAGCTTATTTCTTTTTGTTTGTTTGGTTTTTTTTGTTTTCTTTATTTGACCCTGAAAGAGCTCAAAATCCTTATTAGTGATGACATTGGGTGACATGGTGCCTATCCGCATCGACATGAAGAAAGTTATGTGCCACTCAGGGAATTTCGCAAAAATACTCAGGGAAAACCTGGAAATCTCAGGGAATATAGCAATGTCAACTTGGTAGACACCCTGGTTTTACGCGCAAGGAAAAGCATGCTGATGCTGGTGACGAACGCGGCTGAAGCAGAGATGAAACGACCTGGCCATCTCCGCCGACCGAGAACAATGCGATAACATCGCACCGCGTGTGATGGCTGTCGTCGCTTGCTTCTCAAGCAGGGAGGAAGCGCCCAGCCCTTCTATCGTCGGGCAAAGGACCAAAAGGGCGCCGGTGGGAGAGGGGGCGCTCGTGCTTACTATCTCGACAGACATCAGTAGACTGCATCGGTAGACATCAGTAATGAACCACACAGTCAACAGCGGCCGTTTCTGGTGGTGCCAACATGCGATTTCAAATTTGTAGACGGTATTTTTCTCTTCTGAAATGCACCAATATGTCTGGGATTGCGTTTACTGCACAGCAGATCGAATTTTTGAGACTGGAATGGCATCGTCAGATTTCGTTGAAGGGAAGCGGCACTAAAATATGTGTTCGTTGTGGCAAGCATATTTATGCATTGGGTCCTATGGACTGCTGACGGGGAACAGAGAATTTTTCATTGTACCGGAAATTTCGTTGAAGCAGCCTTCGTTGTAGCGAGAGTTGACTGTATAATGAACGGACAGCATACCATACTGCATGGGCAGAGCGCAAAGAAGCCACCTCTGGACTTGTTATCGTGAATTAGGTGCTACTACACAGTTGTGTCAAGTGATTTCGTAAATTGTGTTCTTGGAGCTCGGAAGACGAACAACATTAACTTATTGGTGAGTTATAGGTTAGAAACGAGCACTGATGAGCATTCATGTGAACGTAGGCAATCTGAGAAGCTTTCTGGGTGCTGGACAACCCGGTGTATGATTTTGTCATCCATGAAATCTGTGCATAAAGCGAGGTCGTCGTCCACGTGAGCAAAGGCCAAGATCGTGCATTAGGTCCGCCATCCTTTCGCTTGGTTGATGCTGTCAGTCGTGCTTTCATGGTAATCTGCATCAGTTCTGAGGTGCAGAAACATGAGAGCTTGAAGTACCATGCACTACGTGATCTTATTTGGCTTTACCACTTTCTACATATCGGTCGCATACATTTGTATGCACACAACATACTGAAGATGTGCTCAATGTTCACACCCCACTTATGACTTGGCGTCTGAAACCACTCCAAAACAATTTTTTAAAAAACCCTACCCCAGACCATGTGATGATGATAGTGGTGACTGAAAATAGAAAGGTGACTTTTCATTTTAGGTTTTAAGAGCTAAGGGTGAGTGGGCATAGCTTTCGAAGCTAAAGCATGGCGTGCGATTTCCAATCCTTGAAGCCAGGAGCGTGCTTGTGACAGTCAAGTCTGGCCAAGCCAGCCAAAAATCCATCATGGCAGCTTTCATAGTGGAGTGGTGTGACCCAAAACAAGTGAGTTATTCTGGAAAATCGAAGTTTACGGCGTAAATTTGTCGGAAAAATTTGTCGCAAGAATGAATTAGCTCTGTCGGAGCCTAGACGGAGCATTTGTGAAGTCTACAATATTCATCACGGCCAAATCTTTCGAATCCGAAAAATCTGTCAGTGACTGAAAACCAGGGGCTCCCATTTCGAATGATCTATTGTGGATACCGATGCGTTTGAATTTTAGGGAGTTTTTTCTGTATTGAAGTGCAGAGGGCTGTGCCAGGGCAAGGGAGCCGGTTCAAATTAGCAGTTTGGATTAATGAGCTTTTACTATATTTACATTCTGTGTGTGTGCAGTCTAGAGATTGGTAGCAATGTTGCATTGCTGGTGCATGTGCTTCAGAATGTGCCGGTCACAGACTTGTACACACTACTACGTCACATGGTAGGTGTACTGCTTGGTTCTGTATCAGTTTTGCACTTTTTTGCTTATTAAAGGATTAAGAAAATTGCTGAGGATTTCTACCAACAGGCATTACCTTTGACATTATAAAGAAATACTGGAATTGGACTTAAGGCAAAAGCCTCAAACGCCAAATGAGACCGGGAATGTGACCGTCCGGTTGTGTCAACACATCTGGTACCAATCAAGTAGCATTTGACTGATTTGTGGGCTTTTATATCCCAAAACCACGAAATGCAGCAGCTGCAGCCAGAATTCAATCCCTTGACCTTCAGGTCAGCATCCGAGCACCATAGCCACTAGACTACTGTGGTGGGGCAATATAGTAGTAAAAATTGAAACTTGTGTTAAGTAGGACGTAATTGTGCCAGTTGTAAACTCATTGATGTAGTACCCCAACTACATATGATCAACACCAGCAGATGCATGAATTCTATCGTGCATCTACAAAATAGTTCAAAATTGAGGTGATGTTTACATGGCCTGCTGATTCTGTTTCAGAGTTCAAGATGACTACCAGCTTGTCCGTAAGCTTGGTCGAGGGAAGTACAGCGAGGTGTTTGAGGCTATCAACATCACTAACAACGAGAAGTGTGTAGTTAAAATATTAAAGGTAAGTCATTTTCATTGTTGCCTGTGAGTGAACTACAGTGGAACCTTGTTAACACGACCTTAACAAAAACTGGAGAATAAAATGTATCATCCAGTAATCAAATCACACATCTCAAAGTACATTTGAGCTGTGGGGTGTTGGCCGAGAATGTATTACAGGTGAACGCACTCATAACAATACTGGTTTTAACAATATATCTGTTATAACAATGATGAGGTGCTGTGCCGTCAACTTTTCTGTTTTCTTTATGGTGAACTAACACACTTATAACAATGTCCCTATGCCCGATCATTGGTTTTAACAATGAAGCCTGGCTGCTGGGTGTGCCCTGTGTTGATTGATGCCAAGAGGTGATGGAATGTGAAATTTTTGAAGAGAGAAACTGGCCACAGAGCACTTGCTGCTCCCCCCTACAATAGGCTGCCCACTGTCGTACAGTAGAAACCATTTTTTTCTTAAGGTCCTTTAGCTTTTCTTACAGGGTCTCTCTGTCTCTCTTCAAGTCTGCCACCATCCCAAACATGAGCCTCACCGTGAAAAGAAAGCAGTAATGCACAGTGGTTCCAAAGTTGGCATTAAGGCACTTCAACTAGCTTCCCAAAAATGCCTGAGTGCTATCACCTCTGACAACTTATGTAAAGGGTGGGGATTAACGTAGCATTGCCATAAAGAAGGGATCAAGGAGGGGGATGTCCTTTCAGTGCACCTTAGGGTTGTTGCAGGGTGTTATCTTTGGCCATTGTTGTGCTCACTGATGTGCTGTGAAGCAGGGTGTGGGGAGGGGCTTTTAGCCATTCTTCTCCCACTCCTCCACACACAGTAGCTCTGGTGTCCCCTTATTTATCTTGAATTGAATTGTACAGCGCAAGAATTTGCCACCGACAACAGAGCAAACAGGGACAAGGTATGGATGTTAGCATGGCAAACATGGGAAAACCAACCAAACTGGTTTCAAATGTTCCTTATAACCAAGTGTCTCTTGAAACGAGATTCCAGTTTATCCAGACATCTATGGCGTCCTGTACAATTCAATTCAAGATGGATCAAGACGCCCTAGCCTGGCTTGCTCTATCGTCCCCTTAGCTTTTTTCATGCAGCCATGTTACGGTAAGACCTCGTTACAAGAAATGCTCAAGGGAACCAGGAAACACCTCTCGTAACCAAAATAAAAAAAAAAAAAAACGTTGAGGAACTGCACTATACCGTTCAGTCATGTAACATCACCAAAGTTTGTTTAAAAGACATCTACAGGAAATTGTTCAGTGTGGCTTAAAGAAGTTATTTATTTTTTAGTGACTGCAGATTTCATTAGCTTCTTTCCCAACTGCTGGAGGTAACGCACTCCTCTTTGTGAGCGTCCCTGCTGCCCACGCTACCTTTGAAGTGTTCTTATACCCCTGTTACACGGGCACCCGCAACCACGGTTAGCGTAACCGCGGTTAACAATTTCAACCGTAGTTAATGCCAACCGTAGTCCACTGGAGTTACACGGGCTATCATGTTCGCGGTAAATAGGAGCTCCGCCCACATCCACCACATCGGCGTAAACACACTCGCAAGACCTCGTATCCTCGTCATTATAGGTATGAGAGAAGCAAATTTGCACAACCCTGCATCGTTGTGGGAGGACATTGTTGATAAAACTACGCCTTTGTGAGCAACAACCGTGTCACAACAATCCACCGTCACTTCGGAATGCCCGGCGCTGACAACTCCGAGCGTTAGGCCTAGCGAGGAGTACGGTGGTGCCGTTCGCGATCAAGCGCGACTTGCGCTCGTCAGAGAGCGCTTGTTTTTGCCATCACGATTAACATTGGTACTCATATATCATGCCTGAACATGTGTGATTAGTTTTACCTGCGTCTCGGTGTGAAGAGGAAGGTCTGAAAGGAAGCGAGTCGGTTCGGCGAAACGACCAGTGCCGCTGCAGTGTTTACCTCTCGCATCGCGGTATGCGATCTGTCGAGCAGTGTGGAAGTGGCTGATGCATTGCAGAAATGGCAAACTTTAGAACTAACTTTGCTCAGTTATGAATTATTTTGTGTCATGAGCAAATCGGAGTCAATATTTTAAATGCTGTTGCGAGTGGTGATATAGCATAAGCCTCGGTAGCCTTGGCCCGAGAGGTATGAACGTGTGGAAGCAACCGCGGTGTGCTGCAGAAGCACGCGCGAGCGTTTCGACCACTTGGGTGCACTGAGGTAATATTATCGTCCAAAAATTGTATTACTGCTTCGTATATGCCGCAACGGGTAGAGGGCCACTTTTGGGAAGGTATATGCGAAGCGCCGCTGAACTCGGGAGCGGCACCATCTGCCATTTCGTCTGTTTCCGAATGTCGGTTCACGCGTGACCAAGCTTGCCAAGCTCGGTTGGCAGCCTAACCGCCGTTTCGCGTGCCGTGTAACTGCACTAACCGCGGTTACGCTAACCGTGGTTAAGGGCACTCATGTAACAGGGGTATTAGATGTTAACCAGCTTCAACTCTGCCCTGCAATGTCCTCGTTGTCTTCCTTTTCTAGTCATCCTCAAGGGGACATGCACAATTGTGAGATGATTGCATGGTCTGTAAGCTCTTTGGGAGCACAGGAGGTCCACGAGGTAAACATGTCCAGGTTGTGTCTTTTCTAAATAGTAAAGAATTTACTGTATGGACCTGAAAAAATTGCCATTAGTAAAAGAGCTGTTTCTTCTAAACATGCCCCTTGTATGAGTTTGTTAACATGGTCAATGTAGAAAAATCTACCAAACCATTTCATATGGCTCTTGTTACCAAGTGTCTCTTGTAACAGTGTCTCTTGCAACGTGATTCTACTGTATAACAATTATTGGTTATAACTAATTTGCATCACACTTCAATACAGTAGAACCTCGTTATAACAAACTCGGATATAACGAACTATCGGATATAACGAAGCAATCACAATTCCCCTTGAAATTCCTATAGATGAAATTGATATTGGTTATAACAAACTAATGGTTATAACAAAGTAATTACCACTCCCCCTTCAACTTCGTTATAACGAGGTTTTACTGTATTTTTACAAGTGGGTTCCACTGTATGCAGAACAACCAATGCACGTTCACTGTACTCTGTGAAAGATGGGTACAGGTTCAATTTTCCTGCCATATCTAGGTAATTTAATTTCGTTTGTCTGCCACTGGCAAGGTGACTTCACTCTATCCTTACCATGCCATTGTGAATTTACCACCAGTGACTGGTGGTCTTCAAGTGTGTATTGAAAAATCCACCGTGCCACTGGTCTTGCAAGTGTCTTGGTGATTGTGCCCAAACTGTAACTGCTTGTTCTGCATGGTAACAAAAAACGGGAAGGGGGAGGGGACGGGCGTATTTTGGATTAATTAAAATGCGTGGGTATTGGGCCATGGTTGTGCAGTGTACTCTCCTTAATTGAAAACTTGAGGGGCCCCCAGAATTTTGTTTGAATTAACAGATGCAAGTAGAGGTACAGCCTTGTGCAATATACCAGTAAAAGCAGAGTTGGCCAGTTATCACATGCATTGTTGGCTCCTGAGCATTTTTTATTTTTGCTGCTAGTGGTTTTGCGTGCTTTGATGTGGTGTCAGGCATTCTGCTGCTAAATTTCTGGCTGTTAAATATGTGCGTGCGAGTGTTCAACTGTAGTCGGATACAACTTAAAAAAATGGCAGTTGGCAACAAGGGCCGACAGACCACGCGCGTCTGTGTTACTACGCGAGCCAATCACAGAAGCAAACAAAATTATTGTCATGAGACCTTTTCAAAATGGCGCCGTGTTTGTGCCTCCGGTACATGTGGACTGTCTGCTGTTCTTGAGTACTTTCATGGGTGTAAGCCACAAGGTGCTCGAGAAGCATGGACAAAAATGCGTCGGGTCTGAGCGTTTCCATCCGCAAAAGGCCATCGCACAGTTCATTTCGCTTGCGAGCCTACTTTACGCTTGAATCTTCACTGAACTGTGCTGAAAAACTCTGGTGGCGGTGCTTGTGGCATGTCGGATTTTTGCATTGCAAGTGCTTGATTTCTGCTCAATAAGGAATTATTCTTTCCATATTCTATTCTAATAACTGAACGAGGATATAAATATTTATGCACCTATCCATTATTGTTGCCACCCCCACTTTAGTTTGGAAACGCGGAAAGTTGAAAGAAGGAACTACTGGAGGCTTCGCGGAATTACAGTGGCTGGTAGTAATAAGGGTGTGGGAGGGGCTTCACTGCAGACTTGAGTTGTATCCGACTAAAACGAACCAAAGCAGGTTGATATTTCTGGTAAGCATAAGCAAATGTATGGATTAACAGAATTGACTGAACAGTACAGTTTGAATTAAGCAGCTTTTAAGTACATTGAAAACATACCTAGCCAACCAAAATTTAAAATTTTTTTTAATTAACTGACAGTTTGAATTAGCAGAGTTTGAATTATTAAGAGTCTACTGTGTAGTGAAGGAAGTTGAAAGATGATGAAAACGATGGACTTTGTATTGCTTTTACGCAAAATAAGAATAGTAGTTGTGTATTCAATCAGAAAGTAAAAGTGCATTGATGTGGTAGACATTTTTTTACCGTTTTCTTGATACTGATCTGGACATTGTATTAATTTTTGGCATTTTTTCTGGTCCCCTGAAATCACTATTAAGTTTTTCACTGTAGTTCTTTAAATAGTGTACCAAAAAAATCTTGAAACGATTTCTATATATATGAACTTTTTGCTGAAGACACTACTTTTTGATAAGCTTCTTAAAAACTTCTGGTTTTATTTCATTTACTAGTACACTGAAACCTCATTATAACGAAGTCGAAGGGAGACATGGAAAATTTTTTAATGCACAAATAAGGCAGTGCTGTGGGCTGTGGTAAAATGAAGGCATAAAAAAAAAAAAAAAAAAAAAAAACGCCCCGCCACGGTAGTCTAGTGGTTATGGCACTTGGCTGCAGATCCGAAGGCCGCGGGATTGAATCGCAGCCGTGGTGGCTGCAGTTCGATGGAGGAAAAATGTTGGGGCCTGTGTGCTGTGCGATCTCAGTGCACGTTAAAGAACCCCAGGGGGTCTAAATTTCCGGAGACTCCACTACAGTGTCCCTCATAATCACAGCTGGTTTTGGGATGTTAAACCCCACAAAACAACAACAAAAATCTCCTCATTACTATGCAAATCAACAGTCAATGTGCTAGGCCGTGTTCCTTTGCAACAGGATCGTTTTTCGCTTCTGTTTAGTGTGCAGCTCATACTCATTACCGTGAAGCTGGAGAAACTGTAATGCTATCGAACAGTCAGCAGCGAAAATACGCTTCAGAATGAGCAGCACGTGGCGGACTACGGGGCCTGCTGTCTTCACCGTTATGATGCACACAATGTATAGAGCAACGAATGTCGCCATGCCAACTTGGTTCGGCTGGCTAGCAGTCTCGAAGGTCGTTACTTGACCGATTCAATCTCGGGAGCCACACCCAGCTGCATCAGCGTTTGGTAGCATTAGCGGTCGACTGGAACGAGAAAAGTGCATGAAAGCAACGGCGCATTATCGTGCTTGTCCCCTCTCATGTCTCTACTGCCGGCTGTCTGAATGCGCAGTTAGCATGACTGAGATTTTCATGACGCAATCTCAGAGGCTCTGCTTTGACATCTAGCTGCTGCAAGAAAAAAGAAAAAAAAGTGGGGATGGCAAGTGAGGACTCCAACAGGACTGAAGGCAGTAGTACATATTGGTTGCACTGCTGCTTGCATTCGGCTACATGTGGTAATGTGCAGCAGTTTCATCGAGCTGTGGAATTTTTGAATCTGCGCTGAATAGCTGCCAGGCACTGCAACATGCATGCCAATTTTTGGTTTAGGAGACAATTATAGTTTGCTGTATCCATTGCACCGTCAATTTTACTTCGTTAAAAGGATCTAAGTTTATGGGGATTTCAAGGGAAATTTTGTTTACTTCATTATATCCATGATTTCGTTATATTCCATTGCATTATAAAGAAGTTTAAGTGTATTTTAGATTTTATTTTTGCTTGTTATAATAAGCACCATATTTACCTTCATTTTGTTGTATTGCGTTTGACTGAAACCCTGTAGCTGTTGCACACAAAATTTATAACTCAAACGTACCAAATAAAAAGCCGGTCCTTGTGCTAAGCTAAAAGTGAAATAGAAGCAGGCTGTATACGAAGATTTAATAGAGTGTTGTACTAAGCTAAAGGCTGTTTCCATGCTTTGTTGCAGTTTTCCTGTCTCTGTAAGCCTGTAGATGAAGTTTTAGCTAGATAGTGCTGTTCACATTATTCATTGCGACAACTATTCCATCTGCCACCTTGTTGCTGTCTTTGACATATGCTGCATTTGTAGAAGATATTGCCGTAAGACTAAATCACTTTATCTGTCATGTTTCACTTCAGCCCGTGAAGAAGAAAAAGATTAAACGAGAGATCAAGATTTTGGAAAACCTTCGTGGTGGGCCAAACATTGTCACATTGCAAGCAGTCGTCAAAGACCTTGTTGTGAGTTCATGTGCAGCACATTTTTCTTTACTTCTGCTAAAATGTGCTGCTAACATCTGGTTCTTAGTCTATGCTTTGTCTGTCACCTTTACTATGTTCCGTTGTTGGGTTGTGTCACTGTTATGCAACAGCCAGCCAACTCCATCACCCTTTTGTGTTCACCTTACACTAACCTATCCATTGATCACTGGTGTTAAACTCTAATTCGGCTACAGTGAAACCCCGGTTTTACGACGACCCGCATTTTACGACGGATTAGTCCGGTCCCGGCGAAAGCCCCATAGGCACAATGCATTAAACACCTCGATTATACGATGCGATCTTACGCTGAACCCACGTTACGCGATGATCCATGCGAAGCAGGGTGACCGCGGGCGTCTTTCGTCGCACCGGCTCTTTGTCACCCCTCCGCATGCCGAGCACTTGGGAAACCGGTTCGTTTCGGCTTTCCGCTGCGGTTCGTTCGTCTTCCCCTGGCTCTCCCAGCAGCCGTCGGCGTCGCGAGTAACAGCATAGAGTGGCGCGGTTGTTGTCTTCCCCCATTCTTTTCACCCTTTCCGACCAACCATCTCTCTCCCGCTCTCCTGCGATCTCCCTCCTGTGATAACGAAAAGCGAAGCGGCACACACAAAGGCAGACATTGCGGCGACAGCCGCGAAGCAGGTGCTAACTAACCGTAGCAGACGACGCACGGAGCAGCTGCTGGAGAAGGCCACCGCGTCATCATGCGCAGCAGCCAGTAGCGGCCGCACGTGCGCGCTTGGCGCAATCGCAGCTTCGCATCCAAGCGCGGGATACTCGAATGCCCCCGCAAGCCCCCAATCATGCGCGAACCATGCTTCCACCACGGCACCGCCGCTCCCGCTGACGGCGGTGGAAAAAAGCGCACGACTTTAAAACAAAACCAAAATGGCGCCGGTTGGTTGAATGGCGCATGAACGGCGGTCGCTTGAAGTTGTGCTGTTTCGGAGCGTGTTTGAGCGGCACAGCAGCTGCCGCTGCTCGTAATATATTTGATATGAAGTAGTTTTAGGACGAATTAGGCGTTGAAAATTACAGGAGGGGTAGTTTATGACACATACAGTGCAAATATGCGGTTTTCCGAAAAGCGTGTTTTTCGCGATTTTTTCAACTTTCATAGGCCGCGTCCCCCCTCAAGTGTGTGCCATGTTTCGCTACGGCTGTTGCGAATCACACCAGTGGATTGCGGCGCACTCAAGGGCATAAATTTTTCTGTTCGGATTTTACGGCGCTTTTTCGCGGTCCCGAGAACGTTGTATGATCGGGGTTTCACTGTATATATTTAGCTACACCCATGTTAATTCTGCCAATCCTGGGAAAGCACCAAGCACGAAGCATTGTAAATGTGACACGGGAAAAAGTTGACACGGTATTAGCATCAACTGAAATGATACGGAGCAATCCAAATTGATATTGTCATCAACTCCAAACATGCAGGAACGACAGGAAAGCCAGAAGTAGAGTGCTTTAAATGTATGTTCCCCTGCTTTGAGTGCTGCCATTCTTTGAACTCAATGTCACTCTTGCAGAAGCGTCCACAATGTTTGGGGCTACGCGCCATGCTTCGTTTAAACGTTTGCGTTGCGCCGTCCTGACGCTTCATCAGTCTGGCAAAATGGCCACAATGCGTGATTCACTCTAGAAATAGCTGGAAGATATTTTCTTTTCCTAGGAAGCATAAAGACTCCTGTGGGCCGTGAAGATCAAGCATGACAAGTGGCAGCCGGAGAGTGCATCGCGTGTATGCAGTGCGAATATTGAAAGCTTTAGTGGTGTTTCTGATTAGTGTTCCTGTGTTATATCTAGCAGTTTTACAGTAATTTTTTTAATGGTCTATAAAAGTGTGGAATGCAGCTGTGTATTAAGGGGAGACACGGGTCTTCTAAAGCAAAAAATCGCCAAAAAATCGACTTTTTGAAATATTTTTTTTCCGCAATCTAGACGTCCAAAAGAAGCTATTGCTGCAATAATGACGCGTTCTGATTAGTATTTATTTTGTTATTGTGCTCTAAAGAGAGCTTCATGACCACTTTCGCTCGGAAACGCCCCCCGAAATGTGGCAAATTCAGTGGCGTCGTCTGCGGTAACCGTTAGCAGCAGTGCGGCCATCTTGGAGTCATTCGAGAGCTGAATTCTTCTGAATTCCGTTTTTAGCGGGAAAATCCCCTAAGTCTGGCGACTATGGAGCTACACGTCATCGAAAGAAAAGGAATATTCGCACGGCATTGGCCCGTTTGTACCACGTGGGGTGAATCCTGCTCTCTGATTGGACGATCGGGGGTTTCGTCTGCCTGACAATGCGCGACGCCATGTCAAAAAAACTTCGGACGCGACGATGGCAGGCGGGCGACGCAAGTTCGCGACGGCTCATGCCTTTGGCAAAAAACGCAAGCGTCGGTCTCGGATACCAGCAGCATCGAGTGAATCGACGGCGACCAGCTCTGCGGCATGCGCCAGCGTGGTTACGACATCTACCGAAGCTGCAGCCGCGCAAGCGATGCCTGCGGCCAGTGACACGTCGAGGGCAACGCGCGTCGACATGCTTTTTGTCATGGAAGCAGAAAAAGTGGCGATTGAACATCGCGCGGAAGAGCAACGTCGGAAGCTGTCTTCCTTATCAGCTACCCGCCGAAAGCAGTCGCTTATCGGAGATTCCCCGGAAGCGGCGGGGTGTGGCACCGAGTTTACGCTTCTAAGCCTACCGCTTCTGAACCAACTACTTCGATGCGCAAAATGTGAATTCTGCGGCGGCCCTTTGAACGTTTCGAGGGGCGACCGGGAGTATGGCGTCGCAGTGAAACTAGTGGTGAACTGTGCCGTCTGTCGAGATATCAGCACCGGATGGAGCTCGCCGAGAGCAGGGGGGAATGCGACCTGCAACCCTTTCGAGGTGAACGTGCTTGCGGCTCGTGCAGTTATGAGCATGGGCAATGGCCAGACCGTGCTAAACGACATTTTCTCGGCCCTGAACGTTTCTCGTCGTGGTATGCATAACAAAACGTACCAAGACTACGTGAAAACTAAGATGAATCCTGCTGCTATGAACGCATCCGCGGGTGTTATGAGTGAGTGCGCGACAGCTGTGAAGGCCATCTATTCCGAACTGAACTTCGGGAACCCCAGCAATATCGCAGTTTCATTTGATGGGACTTGGCTCACTCGTGGGCACCTGTCACACATTTGTGTGGGAACTGTCATAGAACTCTTTTCGGGCTACGTGCTGGACTTCAAAGTTCTCTCGAACTTCTGTTTGGGTTGCGAGATCGGCCCCAAGGACGATGACCCTCGTTACAATGAGTGGCGACCTCGACATAAGGGCCAAAAAAACTCTCCGAGCAAGCCTGGCCAAATGGAGGTGGAGGCTGCCAAAATTCTGTTTGGCCGGTCCCTCGAGAAACATGGATTGCGCTACACAACGATGTTGTGCGACGGTGATAGCCGCGCTTTCAACAGCCTCCAGGAAGAGAAAGTCTATGGCTTTATAGGTATAGAAAAGGAGGATTGTGTAAATCACATACATAAACGGATGGGTGCTGCACTGAGGAACCTCTTGCAGAAGAGCAAGGGGGAAGGTAGGCCAAGCCTCGGTGGGAAAGGAAAGCTCACTGCTGAGCTGGTGACAAAGCTTACGAAATATTATGGCTGGTCACTCAAGGCACACCAGGGAAACATTGAGGAGATGGAGAATGCTGTTCTTGCCACTTACTATCATGTGACTTCCACAGATGCAAAGCTGCAACATTCACGGTGCCCGAAGGGCGAAGAATCGTGGTGTGCATAAAACAAAGCAGTGGCAAGGCAAGAGGCTCCTCCTAAGCATCAGTACAAGCTGCCTGAATATGTTGCTGAAGCTCTTCTTCCAGTTTACACTCGCCTCTCAGATCGAAAGCTGTTAGAGCATTGTCAGCGAGGCAAGACTCAAAATTCAAATGAGAGCCTCCATTCGGTAATCTGGTCGCTTGTGCCAAAAACCATACACGCCTCGCTCTTCACAGTTGAAACTTCTGTTGCGGAAGCAGTTTCCCGGTTCAATGCTGGAAAGAAACGTGCCTCTGAGGCCATTCTGAAGGAGCTGCATTTGGGCCAAGGCAGCGCAGATGTGGAAAGGTGCCTGGAAAAGGACCAGCTGCGGCTAGTGGCATGTGACAAGAAGCATACCAGCGCAGAAAACTTCAGGAATGCCATGAAGAGGAGGCGTGTGAAAGAGAATGATGTTGATTATGTGCCTGGTGGCTTCTAGAGCAAAAAGGACTCTGATCTGTTGTTTTTAGTAGCAAGAATAAAGCTATATCAAGTCTTCAAACTTCTTTCTGCGTTTTCTCAAAATCAGTTTTTCGCCTATGTGCTATGCTGTTGCCCACAGTATCTTTTGATGTTGTGATCAGATCTCACTGATTCTTGTTGCATTTGAAAGCTGAAGGCCCCGACTCCGCTCAGGGGGGTCAGTGAGCCGCAATTCGCATGACACGATCCAGCAACGCTGGGAACAAGAACCGTTTTTAATTCAAGACTCCAAAAGAATCACAACCACCTTCCAGCCCTGCACAACACAGCACTAACGTATACAGGAGGGCCACAAGGCCAGAACGAACAACTCCCGCAGACTGGCGGTCCAATGGAACCTACGGCGCAAAACTTAACAGCATGAAAGTAGGTGTAAAACATAACGGCTCGAAAGCAAACTCACACACAACTCGCAGTGGAGGACGAGCCAACGACTCGCCTTAGCGGACGCCCCAAACCGGCGTGGCCTCTGCTTTGCAGCACTCACGGAGGAAACCATAGCGCCTAGCGCGACCGTCACTGCATCCCATCGTCCTGCCGCCCACCAAAAAAGCCCTCGGGCTCGTTTCACCTCCCTTCTTATTGGCCAGCCACCTTCACGCCCCCTGTGGCCTTTCGACGCTGCCGCTCGTCACGCGCATGGGCAATGCGCATATGTCCTCCTCGCCCTGCCTCCAACGTGCGTGCTGCAGATAAGGGCCCATCGGCCCGACAAAGCTTATGAGTTCCTACACACAATAAAACTACTGAATCATAGAATTAGTCAAGGAAAAATTTTTTTATGTGCTGATAAAACCGATAAATAATCTGGGGTTCCCAACCATTACATTACAAATGGCAATAACTTTTATACGAATAGAGCTAAAATTACAGTGACGGTTTAGTTGTGATCCCTGACTGTTCTAGAATATGGCCATATAAAGTTTTTGATGATATTCAGTGATTAAATTGCAGAACAATTGGGCAATTTGATCACTCCTGATCGATTAAATACCTCGAAAACTATTTCAGATAAGAAAAAATGGATTGCATATTTGTTTATAGCAGGCTGAAATATACACTGCCTGAAAATTTCATTTCAATATGATAATAAACAAAAAAATTTTTAGAAGACCAGTCTCCCCTTAAATTATTACAAATGATGTGTGCAGTTCTAATGTTGCTCTGTTGTGCGGCTGAACATGAACATTGGGCAACATTGAATGCCAAATCATTTCATTGTGCACAAACTGCTTCCAGGAGCTTGGTAAACTTTTTTTCTTATAGCCAGTGTCTTTTATTTCTTGCATGAAGTTAGGATTTTTTTATTGAACAGTACTGCCGATCTCGCTGGAGATCATAGTGGGGAGGGCATACATATGAACACAAAAGAAGCACCATCACATCATTCATCCATTGCGGAACCATAAATTAACAGTACATGAATATCCGTAAATACACATAGTATGACTACAACTCATGAAAAACTAGTAAATACAGCAATTGCAATTGAATGCACATTGGTGCAAACTAATGGTGATTAGATAATGTCACGTCGCTTGGCTGTAAGCGCTACAAACACCATTTTTCTTCCCTCTTTTTAAAACTGCCGAGTACAGAATCCAATCGGTACACCTTTTTTCCCCCCACAGAGGAATGAGTTCTCGGAACTACCTTTCCTGAGCGAACATTTTCATGCGTACATTATATTCCTCGCCTAATACATTTAAAATGGTACTCGTACTGAAAAAAGAACGTCCCAGGAATGGTCAGCTGTTGCCTAGGAGATGCAAAGCCGAATGACATGACCTCATTGTAGTCACACCCAGGACCAGGCATCGGAACCCGTAACCTTTAGCAGTCGAATGCGGGTCCTTTGGAGTCGAAGCCAGGAGCTAAGAGTTCGACCATGGATAATTTGGGATTAATTCCTGTGACTTAGGGACTTGAACCCCGGATCTAAGGGTTGGGCCCTGAACTTTTGGCAGTGGAATGCCGAACATAAGGGTTTGCACCCGGAACCTCTTGCGGTGTCAGCATGCCCTCTGTCGAGAGCGCGTGCCGACCAAGCTCAATGAGTTTTGCCTGGCTTCGAATTAGATGCACACGTCTCTGGCGTGCCGGCTGGCTGGTGCCTGTTGTGCCTCTTTCTGCTTGCCGGGCCTGCACTGTCTGCCGCGGCAGACACTATACCTCTGACAGTCGAACCTGGTACCTCAGAGTTTAAATGTGGAGCCTCATCGTTTGAACACAGGGCTTTTGGACGTAGTACCCGTTCGGCTGATCATTTGCTGTTTAGGCACGTTGCCAGAATTTTTTAGTGACGAAGCTCCTTAGGGTCGAGGCTTGTCCAGCGTCGCGCCGTTGTAGCCACGCCAACCTGGGTTGCACGACGCAAGAAGCCATGTACAAGGCAAAAGAGAAGGTGGCCGGCCAAGATGTCGCACACCATATTTACCAAAGTTCCCAAAGAGATTCTCATCGTCCCTAACAAGCCGTACATGATCACCACCAACATAGACGTCATCGACGGACTCGTCAGCGGGGCAGTGGGAGCTCTCAAGGTGTGCAAACGAGGAGTGCTGCACGAAGAAGATGAAGACACGTTCTTCCTGAAACGGCTGTGGCTGGAGTTCGATGTGCCCACGACGAGGAAGCTTGCTCGTCTTCCTGCTTGTCAGGTGGTGAGCGAGGCCGTGCAAAATGGATACGATGTGAATACCCATCGAACCTCGTGCAGTCACACTCACCATCGACCACAAGACGGACGTTGCGTGCAAACGAAGACAGTCCCCCCTCGTGCAGGCCAGTGCCATGACGGTACACAAGTCGCAGGGAGGGAAATGTCGTCCCGTATATCGGAGAAGGCGATGCTGCAATATGAAACTGAATACAAACACGGCCCCTTCGCGCTCACTGGAGACTTTAATGTGAACATCATGAGTGATGACTGGCTAGTCCAACACGTGATGTCCTGTCACGATCTCTGGTGCATTTCATATGAATATAAACATCCCACCACCATCAGAGGAACTTGTATAGACATCGACTTCTCGAACTTTAGACTACATCCAATTCACGATCCTTTGGCTTTGTACTTTACGGACCACAAGGCTGTTATACTCAAAGGGAATGTTCCCCTGAGCTTAACGTCACATATGGACTCAAACAAAATCAGGGTAACCTCCTCCTTGTGGTCCATAGAGCTCTTGAACAAAATCATCATCTACCCCATGTGTAAATAATGAAACATTGTGTATATACTGTATCAATATGTAAATAATAAAACATTGTGTATATACTGTATCATTACAAAGTTGTAGGGTGCCTCAAATAGCCCCCGAATCAAGCATTTTTATTGTGCTAAGTTATGCATCATCGTTTTTTCCGAAAGAAAACAAGTGCGCGAAACATTGGAAATATGAAATGGACGCGCCTCTGCGCGCCGCTGCTCGAGCGCTCCCAAGCGAAGTATGATGGAAATAACGCTGCTCTCATTTATGGCGCGGTCATACAAGGCTTTGTGGTGTATCCCCCCACCCCGCTCTACTGCGCTATGCTTATCCACACGCCATCGCTGTGTGCTCTTGCCGCAGCCATCGCATAGCATGAATTCCTGCGCGCAGACACCGCTGCAAGAAAAGCTGTGTATCCTTGGCACATCGCTTGGGGGCGGTTGAGAAGCGGCGCGCGGACGCGCGTCCATTTCATATTTCCAGTGTTTCGCTCACTTTTGTTTTCTTTCGGAAAAAATGACGAGGCGAAGCTTAGTGTGATAAAAATGCTTGATTTGGGGGCTCGCCCTATAACTTTGTAATTGACATTTTTGTGATTAAAGTTTTTAAAAAGTTCAGTAATTAAAAGCAATTAATTAATATTTCATTATAAAAACACTGGCTGTGAGCGTGCCATTTTATCGCTTATTCTAGAACTGTGGAATGTGGAGATGTCACAGCGAGTGTGGAAGTGCCAGAAGTAAAGCGGTTATAATTTCATTTCAACGAAGAAACCACCTTCTATAGAGTTTTGCATGAACCGTGGCTGCACACAACGGCGAATTTAGTTGCAGAAAGTGACGTTTCATTACGTCACAGTGATGACTGTGGCAGGGCATTGTGATTGGTTTGACATGCCAATTCGCATTTTAAATTTATTGATCTCTGCTAAGCCGTGCGGTTGAGCATAAAAAATATAACTCGTGCCCAGGGATGACCTCAGCTCATAAATGCATGCGTTAGTTGCGGTGGTTTAAAAAGCATAGCTAGCACTTCCTCTAGGCATATTGCCTCAAACATGGGAAACTTCTTTGTCTGCTTTCAGCGGAGACAGTCACACAGGGAGACTATTGTCCTCTCTCTCTCTCTCTCTCTCTGTTTTCTTTTATTCCCTTTTTTCCTTTGTGCCTTTCTGTGCACAATGGGTACAGTGTCCAGTGGGCAGCAGCTGCCAGAGAAAAAGCAATGGGTGCAGGTGGAGTCCTGAAGTCAACACTACCATACTTACAGCACTTTGTTGCTGGTTCATGTGTTTGTTTCATGGCCTTGTCTTGCTTGCATTACATTAGTGCTACTTGCGATGGCAGAGTACCAACAGTCTTCTAGGGGAACTCTCGAGGCAAGCTTTTGCTCATTGCACTTCATTCAGTCCAAGAGGCAGCGCCAACGAACTGAGATTGACGAGCAGTAGCTAAATCTCTGCCATTGTTGACATGGTAGCAAATTGAGCAAGAAATTCACATGAAGATATGTAAAGCAGCCTTTTCTTTTCAGTCGAGGACACCTGCCCTCATCTTTGAACATGTCAACAACACCGACTTCAAGGTAAGTTGATTGAGGTTAATATCATGTGCATGTTATCTTTAGTTTCCCATGTTACTTTAGGCCATGAAAACAAGTTTTGGAGTAGTTAATTTTTAAATTGGATGATGTTCGTGGTTTGTAACTTCTGCTTCACATTGTTGAGTAGAAGTGTCATGCCTTATGGAACGAAGTCATACGTGCAGCAAAAAGCCTTGTTACATTGTGAATTTCGTTATGTCGAGCTTTCTACGTTTTCGTAGTAATAGTGGTTTCTAGAAGTCCTGCATCTCGTTAAAAAACGTACTGAAGCGTACTAGCCCAGGAAGAGGGCAGGGTAGCTAATCGTATGCTCTCTGTCACCTACTATGCTTGCACAGCGCAGGGACACTTGCTGTACTGTGTGTACTCGCATGTTTCCTGTAGCATTGTATATGCATTGGGCTTTTCCCATGCCTAAATCAATCCTAATAGCACACAGGTGCATTGTGTATTTCAATGGGCAAACACAGCAGTGACGATGTTATTTCGTTTCTGCAGGCATCGCACTTTTGAATTTGTTTTGCACAAAGGTGCGGCATGTCTGGTCTTTCACGAATTAAAAGTGTGCAGCAATTGTTAGGACTGCGCTGCATTTTAGGTCATGAAAAGACAAGTTTTGGAGTAGTTTGCTTTAGTGTTAAATATTTTCATTGACTTGGGGCATATTGAATTAGCTGTTCATTGCTTTTGTAGCGGCCGCTTTGCATTGTTGAGTAGAAGTGTCATGCCTTAATACTTGCAGCAAGATACCTTGTTTATTGCTTTCATTTTTCATTCATTTTTTGCTTCCATTTTGTTAAATCTTGCATTCTCCCTAGCTTTTCTGTAAGTTTTTACAAATGTATTCTTTTTTCTCATGCTGCACTTGACACTTAACATACATGTGCTTTAGTATAACGAGGTCCCCTCGTCTGTTCTCGTATTTATGGGGCCTCCGAATGTAATACATATCACTAACGATGTTGTGAATTTCATAATGTTAAGGTTTCTACATTATTGCAGTGAGTGTGATTGAAGTGGTTTCGAGAATAGTCCTGCATCTTATTAGAAAGCATACCGAAGTGCAGCAGCCGAAGAAAAGAGGGCATGTTGGCAATAAGTTGTATTTTTTAGGGATGGGCGAATATTCAGTGTTGCGAATATCCGATCGAATTCTGCCCTATTCGTTATTCGCTTCGATTCGAATTCAGGTATTCGATATTTTCGAATTATTTGGTGCTTTCGAATAGGCCGCAAAACCCACGGACGGCCGGTACAAATACAAATCTCTGAGGCTATGCTTTACACGTCATGGCTGCCATACGTTGTAAATCTCTAAGGCCAAACATTGTGCATTAAGGAGCCGGAAATACGTCTTTGCGTTCCTCAAAGACGTATTTCCGGCTTCAGCCACGCATACACGTGTTGGCTTATCTCGCCGTCGGTAACCGCTGCCTCCACAGTTGAAGATGGCGTCGACCACGCCAGTGTCCGGTAAGCGCGCGTGCACGAATCCAGTATGGAACTTTTTCCTGAAAGTGCCTGCTGGAGGCGAAGCGCAGTGCGAGACTTGCGGAGTTGTTTTGAAGGCGCCTACTGGTACCACCACGACGCTTGTCAGCCACTTGAAGAGACACCCAGGCAAGTACAAAGATTACTCGGAATTGCATCATCTTTACAGTTTTCCGAAAAAGAACGGTAAACCAAAGGGGCTGTCATCGCAGCCGATCGTGACCAGCTTGTTTAAGCCGACACTTCAGCCGTCATCGGTAAAAGCGCAAGAGATGACGAAGATTGCAGCATTCATTGCCCGCGGCCTGCAGCTGTACAGCGTGGTCGAGGAACCAAGCTTCATCGAGATGATGCGCGTTGCAATTCCGGAGTACGTCGTTCCGTCACGGAAGACCTTTTCACGAACGGTCATTCCAAATTTGTACGTGGCCAAAAAAGATGAACTGAAGAAGCGCGTTAGGGCCGTATTTGACGATGGTGGTGCTGAGTGCTTCACTTTAACAACGCATGGGTGGACATCGAAGGCCGGCGACCGCTACGTGTGTGTTACGGCCCACATGATGGATCGTGACTTTACGCAGCACGCATACGCCCTCGCTTGCAAACCAATGCCGCAGGAGCATACTGCAGAAAACATGGTTCAGTTTCTCCGAGACGTGGTCGAAGAGTGGGGTCTGCCCGACAACATCCCGACTTTTGTCATTACTGATAACGGCAGGAACTTCGTTTCAGCCATTGCCAAATCCAACTGGTCAGGACTTCTCTGCTTTGCACATACCCTGCAGCTGTGCATAAATGACGCGAAAAGAGAAGTGGCAAGTTTTTCCCAGCTTTATGCGAAGTGTCGATCGATTGTAGGTCGCTACAAAAGAAGCGTGCGTGCACGTGTATGGCTTATGGACATACAAAAGGACATGCACATGGCCCAGCATGAAGTGATTCAAGACGTTCCCACACGCTGGAAGAGCGAGTACGCCATGATGGAGAGACTCGTCGAAATTCGTGCTCCAATTTCAGTTGAACTTTGCGATTCTGATGTGGGCAACTTAAGCTCCAGAGAATGGAAATTAATGGCTGCGGCCGTAAAAGTGTTGCAGCCTCTGGACCAAGCAACGACAGAGCTGTGCACGGACCGCTATCCCACACTTTCCCAAGTGATACCTCTCATACATTGTACACAAGTGGTGCTACAGGAGCATGTGTCAGAAGGCGAGGAAGCAGCACCGTTTGCAAGGAGCCTTCTGCGCAGTCTTGCCACAAGGTTCCCTGGCTTGAAAATGGCAAATGTTCCGGCAAATGCGATGCTAGTTGACCCTCGCTACAAAGACATTTGCTACACTGGAGACAGTCAAAAAAAGTGGGCAAAAGCCACACTTGCAGCTGCAGCAAATGAGCTAATGCCAGCCCAAAACGATTGTGCCCAGGCACCTGCCTGCCCAGCCATGGAGAAGCCTCCAGCTAACACTCTTTGGAGTGTTTTTTCTTCATTAACCTCTAACGTACTGCAAGACAACGCGCACGAAAGTGTCCCTTCCCAAGTGGCAGAATACTTGGGTGCCCCTGTGCTTCCCTGGTCAGAAAACCCTTTGGAGTGGTGGAAGACCCATGGCAGCCGACTGTACCCAGCACTGGCCAAAGTGGCACAAAAGTACCTCTCGATTCCTGCCACGCAGGCAAGGAGTGAGAGGCTGTTTTCAACAGCGGGGAATATTGTCCGCAGCCAGCGGGAACTGCTGCTCCCAGACCATGTGGAGCAGCTGGTATTTTTGCACGAGAACTTGTGAGTGCAGTGGAAAAAAAGTGTGAGATTTGTGAATAAAATTCAACTGTTAACACTTTTCAATTTCACAAAATGCTGTGCCTACATGAGTTCTAATTCTTTAAAAAAACTGCGTAAATAATCGGGCCATGATACAAATGCTAATTTTTCTTTATAATATGCGATGTACACTATTCGAACTATTCGATTCGAAATTATTCGACCAAATCATTATTCGCTTCGTACATCAAATCCACTATTCGCCCATCTCTAGTATTTTTGTTGGTCATCATCACCATGTGAAGTTTATTTTCCCAGCAGTATGCTGCATGCCTAGCATAAATTCAACTGGAATGCTGGCATGTTAAATTGTTTTTGCTGCTCAAACATTTCATGCATAATGACAATGACTTCTTTTTTGTTGCATTTATATACATTTTTACTAAATTTGCTAGCCACAGGGGCTCAAAGTACATGCTTGAAATTGTGAAAAGCTTGGTTAAATTGAGACTGTGACAAAACTGTCGTTAACAGTGAGACGAAATTAGTTTTTAGTGCAGCTAAAAGTGGGAAATGAAAATGATTCATTCAATAGGAGTTCTCCATGTTAAGGTTTGAGTGCCCTTTCTATGGTGCTTGCCCTTCGCACATTGTTCACTAAGCTTTTGCAAAAAAAGAAAGAAAAAGATCTTGTGGCCAAGTGTAATTACGATAAGCTGCTGATCTTGGCATGGCAAATACAGTCGAATCTCATTAATTCGAACACGCTTAATTCGAACTTCCAGTTTATTCGAACTGACGCTGCGGTCCCGGCAAAGTTATGTGTATTTCAATGGCCGAAAACGCCCGGTAATTCGAACGCGCAAACATCTGCGACGGTTAATTCGAACATCCCGCGCTCCGAAAATTGCTCGAATCACGTGGCGGCGCCTACAACGAGGGTATTTCCACTGGTATTTCTGACCCCGCCGCGGAGAAAACGCGTAATAGAGCCTCCCCCCACCCCCCCCGCTTCCCCTTCGCGCTTCATTCGTCAAGGTATCATGGACATTGAACACTGGCACGGGAAGAAAAAAAGAAAAACGCGCACAGCAGGAGACGCCGATGTGACAGCACAACTCGCGGGGAGACCGGGGGCCCCTTTGCCTCTCTCCTTTGAGGAGAGAGTCGATTCCGGTTGTGGCCTTCCCTGCTTGAGCATCCAGGAAAGAATGAAAGACGCTGTTATCTGCGTTGCCGAGGCATGGCCGCTAACTCTTTCCTCCGTTTTCTCAGAGGAGAGAGCCGTGCGGCGTCTGCCGTAACCAAAAAAAAAAAAAAAAAAGAACAACCCACCGAGCGATCACGTGTTGCGTAGCCTCCTCGCCCGGCCAGCCAGCCCGGCTGCGAAAAAAAAAAGCATTCGCAGACAAAAGCCGCGGCAGTGGAGAGCCGGAGAATATTCGTTCGTGGTCGTTCTTTTGTGGTCGTTCTACGGCGCTGTATTATAAACTGCTCCCGAACAAGACGATTACTTTTCAAGGCGACGATTGTGCCGGCGGCAAGCTAAGCAAGGAGAGGCTGACGGTAATGGTGTGAACAAACGCGACGGGCACGGAGCGTTGCCGATTGCTAGTGATCGGTAAATCGGCCAAGCCTCGCTGTTTTAAGGGCGCGAAGACCTTGCCAGCCAATTACGTCGCCAACAAGAAGTCATGGATGACTATGGACATTTTTTCAGACTGGGTGCGTACTCTGGACAGAAAGTTTGCCGCTAAAGGCCGGAATGTGCTCTTCGTTGACAACTGCACGGCGCACTGCGACATAGAAGGCCTGCGCGCAATTCGGCTCGTTTTTCTGCCGAAAAACACGATGGCCCATGGGTATGGGAGTCATTCAAAATTTGAAAACTCTACAGGTGCCATATCGTGGAACAGATGCTATTGTGCATGGACAGCGACAAAACATATGCCGTCGACCTCCTCAGCGCTATCCATATCCTTGCCGCTGCGTGGGCCTCCATTAAGCCAGACGCCATCAACAACTGTTTCCGGCGATGTGGGTTTGGCCAATGCCTCCGTGAACCCGCGGCCAGTGGTGATGCGGATCAGGCCAATGATGAGGCAGTGCAGACTTTGTCGGACGATGACGATAACTGCGTGTCCGAAAGGGGCAGCAGTGTTCTTCCGAACGGCATGGCCTTTGAGGGCTACGTGAATGTGGACGCGGGTGTAGACGTCTGTGGTGTCGTCACCGACGCCGAAATCCTACAAGCCACGTGCCCTTGACAGAGGGCTTCAGGGGACCCTTTACTCCCAGTGGCGAGGACTCTGATGCCAGCGACGAAGTACCCCCTGCCCATCAACTCCACCAAATGCAAGTGAAGTAGCGTCGGCGCTGGACTTAGCCACGTGCTACTTCTCTTTCCAGCAAAATGCAGATGCTGGTTTAGAACTCGTTAGCAAGCATCAAGCCATATTCATTGACTCATTGCAGGAAAAACGTGTGCAGACGCGCATAACCGACTACTTTTCTTAATGATGGGTATGGTGTAAATAAGCGTGAAATAAGCGGGAATAAATGCGTGAAAATAAGTGCGAATAAATCTTTGTGTGCTTCCCACTCGTGTTCGCTCATTGCACATGTGCCGCTGCAGGTGAGTGCTCAATTCAATGTGCTTTCTTTAATTCGAACTTCTTTTAATTCGAACAAATTTTCAGGCCCCTTCGAGTTCGAATTATCGAGATTCGACTGTAGTTGTGTATTGGTACTGTTTTCATATTTCGTGTTGAACGGCTATGTTTCACGGGTATCATTTATTAAATGTTTAGGCTAATGGTTTGCAGCTGTTGAGAGGAGCACAAGAAATGACACAGATGGGTTATAAACACGGTGCCATGTTTTTCATCTCACTCTTTGTCACTGCCCCTTGTGCTGTTCCTAACTATGGCTGTTTACAGCAGAGACCATTTATAACGTAACCGCTTATAGTGCAGGACCGGCTATAATGCGGTTTGAGACCATTTATAACGTAACCGCTTATAGTGCAGGACCGGCTATAATGCGGTTTTTTTCTGACCCCCGTTTACCCTGCCATAGAACTTAATGTATACGCATACCGCTTATTGTGCAGCTCCATGAGACGAAAGACCGGTTATAATGCGGCTGCCAGGAAATCAGTGGACAATTGAGGTAGCGAGCAGGCTTCACAAAGGAAGTGCACTGCCCGAGAAAAACGAAACAAATCGTCATGGAGGTGGAAAAAGCGCGGAACGAATGAACAAGGAGCGGATGGAAGAAAAAAAAAGGCCGCAGCAGCAGCGCGTCGCGGGCACGCCCTGTGAGGATAGGATTGATAGGACAAGGCGACGGAGCATGCTGCTACGGCCGTTTTTCAGCTCCTAACGCGCGCTCCGCACGGAACGCGCGCCCGCGATCGCATGGTGTCCGCGTTACTGGTGTTTGTCTCCAGTCCTTTTTTTTTAAAATCATTTCACGCGCACTGCCCTTGAACCACCCCGCGAGCGCAATTTCTTGTGCACCCGATCCCTGTGTTGCCAAGGGCAAGCTTCCCGTGCGGCGCGCCGCCTGTGACCTCACAAACTAGGCCTAACGAGCGCTACCTTTTTGGTGTTGGCTGCAGATAGGGTGCCGCGGGCGACTGTGATTCATGGCGGCCGCGTTTAAAATATGGACGAATCACTTCGACAACGGAAGCGAAGGCATCATCGATGGCAAGTGCACCACTCGAATGGCGGTTTGCGGTCGCTACGTTTTTGCCATCGCGCACGCGTCGGAGAAAACGAAGGATAGAGCGTGCAGTAATCTGTTCCCTTTTCTGCGCAGTCCGGTCCCGCGGGAAGTCCGCATAAACGGCGACGTCGCTACATCGCCTTTGCTTTTTCTTTTTTGCACAGCGCTGCCCCGGACTTAAATCTTTGAAATACCCTTTTTTTTTTTTTCTTTTTTTAAGCGGGTGAAAGCAGCCCGGTCGCGCGCTTCAAATGTCTAACACGCGCCGCTACCTGCTCAACGCATTTTACACACGTGCAGACTTAATATGGACAAAATATGTTATTTTGGTTGCAGTGCGGCACCG
This sequence comes from Hyalomma asiaticum, assembly GCA_013339685.2. Classification (NCBI taxonomy): domain Eukaryota; kingdom Metazoa; phylum Arthropoda; class Arachnida; order Ixodida; family Ixodidae; genus Hyalomma; species Hyalomma asiaticum. Next base: position 240,541,916 of record CM023481.1, read on the forward strand.
CTTATAGTGCGGGTATTCGCGATTCCGGCGACTTACGTTATAAGCGGTCTATGCTGTATATCTGCTGGATTTCGGGGACATGAGAGTGATCATGAATGTTTGCATTATTTTGACCTTGCAGCAGCTGTACCAGACGCTGACAGACTACGACATTCGCTACTATTTGTATGAGCTGCTCAAGGCACTGGACTACTCCCATTCTATGGGCATTATGCATCGTGACGTCAAGCCTCATAATGTGATGATTGACCATGAATGCAGACGTCTGCGCCTGATAGACTGGGGTCTTGCTGAATTCTACCACCCTGGCCAAGAGTACAATGTTCGTGTTGCATCTAGGTACTTCAAGGTACTGGCCCTAATCATTTGGCAAATATTTCTTTGTTCTTCATTTTTTCTATCTATTCACACTGATGGTAGCAGGACGCCTCAGTTGTAATGCACAAAAAAAGGCCCCCTGCCAACTTTCTTTACCTTTATTTCTTCAGAGTGTGCACCAAATGCTGTTGGAATTTGTGATTTAAACCCATGTCATAGTAGGTGGCAATATTTTCATGTATCAAAACTTTCTGTCGATGTGTTCGAACAGTACGTTGCACAGAGGTTTCATAGCTACTCAGTGCTGTGAAACATTCGCTAGGTCTTTGAACCATCATTGAAGGAAGGAAAGAAGGGGAGAGGCTAAACCGTGGCATAGCGTTGCAGAGTATAGTCTATGCACCACAGAAAGCTGGGCATCTGCCAAGCAGCTCTAGCATAGCACAGCCATGCATCGTAGTTAATGGCTTAGTCATCGTCCGTTTCACCGGAACTTTCTCCCGAAAGCCCCTTGTTGAAACTGCCTTTTCACAGAAAGTTTATCAGTACCATAAAATGCGTTCAACAGGCTGCAATTCCTAAAAGGCTGACGTGCTTCTTGAGGATGCTTTCTCCTGCAGCGCCTGTGGCATGTCAAGGTACACCACCGCCTGATCAGCATTGCTGATTTATTTAGCCTAGCTGATAGACATCATTCCGTAGCTTTATCACGTGCCGCTGAAAAACCCACAACCTTTTCGTTATAGCTTTCAGAGAGTTTCTACGATAACAACATTTGGCAGTGGTAACGAAATCTGGTGCTGTGCACGGAGTCCGATTGCCTTTCTCTTTCGCTTGTACAGTCGACTCTCGCTTCAACGAAATTTCCGCTACAACGCAAAATTCTTGGACCTCCATCAGCAGTCCATAGGAGTCAATGCATAAATATGCTCGCCACAACGAACATATTCTTTTGTGCCGTTTCGCTTCAACGAAATTTGACGATGCGATTCCAGCCTAGAAAATTTGATTTGCTATGCAGTAAAAACAATCCAAAACATTTTGATGCATTTCAGAAGATAAAAATAAGTCTACAAATTCGAAATCGCATGTTGGCACCACCAGAAACGGCCGCTGTTGACTGTGTGGTTCATTACTGATGTCTACCGACGCCGTCTGCGGATGTTTGTCGAGATAGCGAGCACGACCGCCCCTCTCCCACCGGCGCCCCTTTTGGTCCATTGCCTGGCGATAGAAGGGCTGGGCGCTTCCTCTCTCCTCGAGAAGCAAGCGACGACAGCCATCACACGCGGTGCGATGTTATCACATTGTTCAGTTGGTTCGGCGAAGACAGCCGGGTCGTTTCATCTCTGCTTCCGCAGCGTCGTCCGTCCCCAGCGTTAGTGCATTTTTACTTGCGTGTAGACCATACGATGTGTGGGCGGTGTTATTGAGTTGGACTTCGTACAGAGAAATGGCGACTGCAAAAACCCGCTAACAGTGTCCATTTCATTTCAATAACTCCACCACCACGGTCGACATTTTTTTTTATGGTCCAAGCACCCCCCCCCCCCAATCTAATGCGCACCTTTTTTACGATAAAACGAATATAAAAATCGTACGCGCATTGAATCGAGTGCGGACGAACGACGTTACCATGTCACCGTCGGCATCAGAATGGCCGCCTCCTACGTGCTTTGGACGCTGTCGAACGGTCACCGGCAAAAAACGAACTAGCAGCGCGGCGGTCTTTTGCGCATAGTTTCTGTAGTTTCTATGTCGCCGCCGGTGCGTAACGACGCCACGACGCATAATACGTAGGCCGATGATACTCACCGCGCCGGCTTGGCCGTCTTGCAGCCAAAGTCGCTACGTCGTCGATGCTATCTCTGAGAAGCCCACGCGCAGCAGGTTTCGGTAGCATTCGCGTGTGGCTGTAATGGGGGAAAAGATGCTTCCCATCACCGCACGCAAAACGGTTCATCATTGCATTTCTCCTTCATATCTCTGCTGAGCCTGAGCCTCTTGGTCGCGCACTGCATGACGTCCGAGGTTGCATTGCGGCCATTTTTGAGACCAATCCCCAATCATGCGTAGGCTTAGCTGCGCCAGCATGCGCAACACGCATGGCAGCATGCGGCAGCAGGCGTTAGGGAACTGCGATAGTACGGATGAACGCAGCACTGTGAGAAAATGATGTTGCCACCACCTGCACGTGGCTATGCCCGGCAACATGCGGCAGTTTTATCGGGACGCAGCCATTATGAATCAGCGCGTTGAACGTCTTCGAGACACTGCGGATCAAGTGAAGCGGGAAAACCACAGCGCAGCCGTTCGAGGGACTGCAGGGGTCCAAAGTCGGCGGTCTGTTTGTTATGCGAGTGTGTTCATTACACGAGTACCACATTTATTTTTATGAATGTGAAAAGGTTGATTACTAAGGACCTTTTTTTTCATGGGTGCTCGTTACTGTCGAGGGCGTAGTAGAATCTAGTAAATACATAACTCTCCCGGATTCTGTTTCTCCAGACTTGGCAGGTATGGTTTCAGTACTCGCGGTTTATAAACCCTTCCGACTACCGCCGTGATGCTGCGTGCAGCATGCAAGATTGAGGCATAAAAGTTTAATTGTTCTACAAGCTCAGGTCAGTTATATTTTTGCGATTTCACTACAATGAAATTTTCGCTTCAAGGAAATTTTTTCCACCCACCGTCCATTTCGAGAGTCGACTGTAATAATATATACAGTTGATCCCGGATATGTTGTACTTGAGGGACATCGTGAAATAGGTCAATATGTTGATAATTTGAAATATCAGATATGCCTATTTGAAGCGCGTCTTAAAAGCAGCACAAGTCTCAAATTTGTTTACTGAGATCATAACAAGCAGTAGCTTGCTGATTTGGCCATAGTATGCAACAGACCAGTGTAAAAACATATATTTCGTATGTAAGCATCTTGTATGCCATCAAGTTTCTCAAGCTGTCCTGGGGCCTTACAGATCAGCAAATCCAGCACTTTCTATTGCGCCACAACAGTAGCGACTCACTGCAAACGCTGGCGCAAGCTCATGCAGCATGGTACAAAGCTGTTTAGCAGCGGAGTAGGCGTTCATTGCTGGTTCTGTCTGATCCCTTGGCACTGACGTCAGCTACGATCTCTGGATTGGTGCGGTGCGAAACAGCTCGTACATCGTCCTCAATGCTAATGAAGTTGCTTGCTCTGAGTCCATCCACAGGGATGCCGATGAATGTTGATAACTCGTGAAATTCATCAAGGCGTCCATGCCGTTGTCTGCAGCAATAACCTACGTGATGTCACCACTACGCACCACAAAGTGCGCTTAAGGAAACATTTCACAACAAAGCTTCACTTGACCAGGTCTGAAGCACCAGTTCGCGTTCGTCTCATCCTGAGAAAGTCCACCTTTAGTTCAACAGATTTAACTTCCAAACAGGTTAATCACGAGTGAAAGAGACGCACGCAACAAGTCCGTAATGTGCCAAACTGCCAAAACAAACATTAACTTGGCGGTGATGATGGCATTTATGGCTTTGCAGCAAACAACTAACAAAAATATGGCCTTGGAGATGGGAACCGTGAAGATGACCTAGATGACATCATGTGGCCCCAAATCTCAAAGCCTATGCTTTTCACAACCCAGAAGCGATAGCGCGAGGACAGCTATCATAATGCCCACGTCACGTTGATGCAAGTCGACGTTGCCTGTAAGGCTTCTCAAAAAAGTGTTGCTGCTCTGCTTTGCGATCTAAAATTGGTGCAGCAGACATGTTAATGCACAGAAAAGGGCAGTGCAACCCCCTAAAGCTCTCCTAAATAGTCGGTGTGATGAGGTGTACAGCGACTCAAAGTTGAGTCTGCAATCAGAGCCTTCCAAAAGGGCTGCATATCAACACAGGCCGCCAGGATACTGAACAGCTCCACTACCGATGGGATCGTCCCTCATACCATATACTGGTCTCCCGCGCATGTCGACTCAGTAAACGGCGTTGCCCTGAACCCGAACGAGTCTGCCCACACAGCAGCATGCGCGCTCACCGACTGCGCTGCTCTCGGCATGGGCGACGGCTCCAGCACCGGCGACGCGGGACATAAAGACACTCGAACCACACACGAGATTACCAAGTATTACTATATGGTGAGACGGGCTTTCCCGATCCTGCCTTCAAAACTCAATAGAGCACAGGCAGTTTCGTTGCGCTTACTTCAAACCTATTTGTACCCATCGCTAGCATACTTACAGTGAAACCCCGATTATACGACGTTCTCCGGACCGCGAAAAAGCATCGTAAGATGCGGGCGTCATAAAATCCGAACAGAAAAATTTATGCCCTTGAGTGCACCGCACTCCACTGGCGTGATTCGCAACAGCCGTAGCGAAACATGGCACGCACTTAAGGGGGGACGTGGGTCTTAAAAATTTTTTTTTTATTTTTGGGTCAATGTGAACCAAACTTTACTGCCTTGGCTAGTTTTTCATGCTGATTTCAAATCTGTAATTAGTTTTTTAATATCTGCTCTGGTTCAAAAGATATGGAGGTTTGTAAAAATAATTAATAGTCAGTTCTTACGGGGTACTTTAGCAATTAAATTGTGTTAAAGTGAAAAAGAAAGTGCATGACCCCATTGCCCAAGACTTGCTCTAGGGGGTGATGCTATTTTTATTCATTTGAAAGCATTCTGTAAGTAAGAAAACAGATGGAACATTTACTGTAATTATTTTTAACATTCTTGCCTCATTATCATGCTTAATTGTAATTTATAAAATGACCTTTGGATAATAAAAATAGCATCACCCCCCAGATCATTTCAGCACGAATAAAATGATACCAACTTTGTTATTCTCACTCAAGAACAACTTGGTAAAAAACCCCGTAAGGCTGAGCGTGGGCAGCAAAAACATCAAACTGAGAAAAACGCATTTGAAGTTTAAGACAAATGTAACTTTGGCTTAAGTGCAGCTACAGGACTAGCAATTATATGTTCTTATAGCTTTATTCTTCACGAGAACGACCGTGCTAAATACAAGACCGTACTTTCATAACAAACTAGAACAGTCATGTAATAAAGCCAGGTACCATGCCCAGAATGAGCATCAGAAACTATACATCTGGCTGGTCAGAGGTCTGTTTCAGTGCCATGCAAGCTGAATGAATATAAAAATAGTATAATAGTGTGGCCTTGTCATAAAAAAAAATAAATGTGCACAAAGTTGATGTCTAAAACAAACACAGCATATTTATTAATTAAATCCAAAACTGTTGTGTTATAATATGACTCGGAAATGTCAACAGCAGGCAAAGCAAGGGCTGCACTCAGAGACCACTGCTGTCTTCTGCAGTTTTGAAAGCCTGCTCATAGTAGCACTAATGCCCTAGAGCTCATTTTTCAGCTCTTAATGCCAGTATTAAAACTCGCCATAGCTGCAGGGCACTGACCAATTTACCCGCAGCGCAGCTCAGTCCCCTGACAATTTGTGCGTTGCCTTGTCAGGTCATGTATAAACGGCTGTCATTGCTCCTTTGTAGATACTATCGATGGCCTTCGCTGCGCGCACTTTGACTTCAAGATCGTATAATCGTATCTTAAAGCTATCTTAGCACCCTATCACAAGCGATCTTCGGAGATTAGCAACCCTTTTCGTGCAAGTCCCACGCGTACAAAGCACGCAGGCTTTGAACAGATCCCGTGCCCGCCGCTTTCAAGGTCACTTATTGCGCCGAACTCGAGGCAAAGCACAAGCCAAAGAACGTTTTTATCACAACTACGTCCGCAACGATAAGTTCAGCACCACTTTCTTGCCGGCGCCCACAACCACCGCTCAGCAACTTCCGCTTCGTTGCGGACTGCGATGCCAGACACACCGAACTTCGCCGCATCTCTCGCGCACTCGGCGGTCCCGTCCACTGAATAATATGCCGTATCAATGCTGTTTTGGGTCCCGGTGAAAGCACTGGCAGATGATCTGACAATAAGATTGCACCGCAGCGAGGGGGTCAGCGTAGAATGGGCCGCTCCGGACTATTTCGGCAGCGCGCCCTCGTCCGCGTTCAGCCGTGTGCACCATCAACGCGTTCGTTTTTTTCGTACGCTTGACGCCGCCAACGTGGCCTGTCAGCCGTGCGTCTTCGGACATGCCAGCAGAAAGGCAGAAAACTGCACGTGGGTGGCGTAAACACTAGCGCAGACGACACGGACGAAGCGGCAGCAACCGCGGCGACCGCGAAACAAAAATAGAAAAAAAAATGGCCGCCCCGGACGCACCAGCCAATCAGAGGCGCGAGATGAGGGGCTCGCCCGCGCTGTGGCCAATGAGCGATCCGAAACCACCCTTTGGAAAAGCGCGGATAGCGGCCGTTCTGTCGGAGCGACGCCATTTTGAAACGGCGGAAAATGTGCACAAAGAAAACAGCTTCAAAACAAGCCCAAGATGGCGGCGGCCGGCCGGCTGCCGCGCGCGCGAAATTTGAACAAATTTTCGCTTTTTTGGTGCAACTTTCGGCTCCCGTGGCGTCTTGAAAGTACATTTCAGACTATTTCCCGATCGAAATCTGCCTTAATAATTTGAGGGCAGCTGCTCAAAGGTACATACATGCCTAAAATGCATTTTTCTCAAAATCGATTTTTTGGCCATTTTTTACTTTTCTAAGACCCGCGTCCCCCCTTAAGGGGGGTCACGCCCTTTGAAAGTCGAAAAATTGCGGAAAACTGCATATTTGCACTGTATGTGTCGTAAACTACCCCTCCTGTAATTTTCAGCACCTAAGATCCAGTGCCTATACAGTGAACTCCCTTTAAAACGAACTCGGTTATAAAGAATTCTCGGATATAACGAACAACATAGGTACATTTGTTTGGTTTCCCATAGACTCAATGCAAAAGAAATCCTCTTAAGACGAACCCCTTCACAGGTAACCTTCTGTTAAGAGGAACTTTCCCAGTGCTGTGGACAGCTGTCCCTAGTTTAATGTAGGGGGCCGGGAGGGAAGGCACCTGCATTTTTTTGTTGTCTCCCCACCAAGGGGAGTACAAAAGAACCAAAGGCTGAGTAAGCAAAGCCACTTAGGTGCCCGCAATTATTGCTGGGGGCCTCAAGTGCTAGGGGCACCCTGCCTTCTTGGGCCCTTTTGTTGTCTCTCCACCTGGGGTTCTTTTTTTGTTTCGCCATCTCCTGTTCAGCACCTACAGGGAGAGTACAAAGGAACACAAGGCAAAAGAATCCAAGAGCCCTTACACAGAGACCGGGTACTTGAATAAAGTTGCCCCCCTCCCCCCCTGCCCTGCCCCCAACTAGCAGAGCAGTGGTAAAGCAAAGCAAAAGGAAACAAAAAGGGAGGACTAGGGCTCCCACAAAGAAGCAAGAAAAAGGGGGCGGATATAAAGTGAATGCTGCTTTTTATCCACATCAACAAAGTGTACACATTAGACCTTTTGGCTGATCAGCACCTCCTTAGGCAAGTGCAGGAAAACTGTCCTGAAGAAAGACAGGCCTAGTTTCTAGTCTGGGCAGTAAAGGTGTCCTTGCGGACATGAATGCGTATGTGAGTATCCTCAAAGATGCGCCACAATGCCTAACGCATTGACTGGCAACACAACTGACATGCTCACTGAAGGAGCGCTTGAAGTGCTTTCGAAGAATACGGGAGGTAGCTTGTGACTGCTTAAGTTCTCTAATGAACAACCTTTCCCAGCAGCATGGAGATACTGGAGGATACTTAAAGTCATTAGGCGAAATGTTATTTATGGCTGCTTACCAGTGCTTGAGACAGTTTTCAAGTTGGTTAAAAATATGGTTTCATTTGTAATTTTTTCCCAATTGCAAGTCTACTTGATCAACTTTTTGAAGTGAGATGTTTGGATGCACCTGGCCAAGTGGCTAATCCATTCTTGGAGGCACTTCTTATAAGATGAACTTCTGATAAGACGAACAAATTGTCATGGTCCCCTCGAGTTCGTCTTAAAGGGAGTCTACTGTATATATATATATGGGTGGCCAGTGAACGGTTCTCCAGCGCACGCAGTCGGTATTTTTCAATCAAGAAACTCTCTGCCTGCGTCAACGTTGTCTCTCGCGGGTGAGGGCACGTTCTCCTTCTTTGCGAGCTGGTAGAGCGTTCATCGAAGAAAGAGCGTTTCCATAGCCTTTTGCTCTCTCTCTTTCTCATAAGAGCAGATGGAAGAGTGAGAGAGCTCGTGCGCCGGGAGGCACGCGCCGAGCGCGAGCGCGAGCCTCCCGGCACGCCGCACCGCAGCGCCATCTCGTGATCATTCTGAGACCTAGAGGTGGCAACGACAACGGCGAGGGACTAGCCTATACCCTAAGGAGCTTCACCCCTAAAAGGCCGCGGCAGCAGCACGTCGCATGCGCACCCTCTGAGGATAGAATTTCCAATGTGACGGAGAATGTTGCTACGGCCGTTTGTCAGCTGCGAACGCTCCGCATGGAGCGTGCGCCCATGTCCTCCAGTTTACCCCTGTTTGTCTCCAGTTCTTTTCTTTAATCATTTCACCCGCACTGCCCTTGAACCACCCTGTGAGCGCAATTTCCTGTGCGGCCGATCTCTGTGTTGTCAAGGGCAAGCTTCCCATGAGGCGCGCCGCCCGTGAACCCGTGTGCTAGGCCTAACAAGCGCTGTCACCTAGTGTCAGGTTAGCGAAGTGAAGTGCAGAGACTTGCGCAGTCACCAAAGAGTGGCCCTGCCAGCACGTTGGAAAAACAAACAAAAACTCTATTTTTTCCCTTTCTCTCTTAAGCCGGCATGGTTCGACAACATTGACTGGAAAAGGAGGGTGCCGGCTTGGCGGGCTAGGCCAACCGCAGCAAACGGCGCGATCAGGTTTGAACTGAGGGGGAAAGGACACGCCCACGGCGGCACGATCACAGGGTCGAGGGATGCAGGCCCGCCTCGCGCACGCTTGCACACACACACACGTGCGCTTGCCTCGCAGTCGCCGCGCTTTCAAGTGCGGCGCCCCCGCTTCGCATTCCGTCGCGGCAGAGAAGGTGCTTCCGGTTGTTGCTTGCGCAAAAGCGAGAAATTTGGGGCAAAATCTCTAGGTTGTGGGCGGAGAAAATTTGTTATTTCGAGGGGATCTCCCGCTGCCACTTCGTTACGTAGAGGTCTCAAATACATGTGCTTTTATGGAGTAACGGCGGGGAATTTAACAACTTTGTTATATCCAGGAACTCGTATAGAAGTTCGTTATAAGCAGGTTTAACTGTAATTCCGCACACACGATGCAACAGAATGCGTGAAATTTGCGTGAAAAAAAATTGTTTATCTTAGCCTGCTTCTTCGTCATCGAAATGAAGTTCAAGACGCTGGCCTCGATCTTATCGAGGCTGTCCATGTGCGACAGCCCGGTTCCTTCCATGTTGCCGCAACAACGGCAAATCAAGCCGAATGCTGCCGCCACCTCAGCGGCGGAGTACACGCGTGTAGCCGCCGCCTCGTCCCGATGATCTTCGTCGCCACTTGAGCTGTCGGCCTGGGCATCGTGGGTCCCTGCAACCGCAGCTACAATGTCCTTGTCAGCGAAGCTCGCAACAGCCTGAACATTGCATTCCGACTCAACGAAATCGTCCGCAAACACTTCGGGTGGAAAGGCAGCCAGGAAGAGGGAGGACAACTCGCAAAATGCGTCGGCTATGCACTCTTTGTCACCGTCTTTACCGGTTTCTGCAAGTTCCACCGTCATGAAGCCTGCTTTCCGGAAGCAGTTGGCCACTGTGTCCGTCTTCACGTCTCGCCAGGCGCCTGTCATCATTTGAATACAGTGAAACCCCGATTATACGACTTTCTCGGGACCGCGAAAAACCGTCGTAAAATGCGGGCGTCGTAAAATCCGAACAGAAAAATTTATGCCCTTGAGTGCGCCGCAATCCACTGGTGTGATTCGCAACAGTCGTAGCGAAACATGGCACACACTTAAGGGGGGGACGCGGCCTTTGAAAGTCGAAAAATCGCGAAAAACACGCTTTTCGGAAACCCGCATATTTGCACTGTATGTGTCATAAACACCCCTTCTGTAATTTTCAGCGCCTAATACGTCCTAAAACTACTTCGTATCAAATATATTACGAGCAGCGGCAGCTGCTGTGCCGCTCAAACACGCTCCGAAACGGCACTTCAAGCGAGCGCTGTTCACGCGCCATTCAACCGACCGGCGCCATTCTTTTTTTTTTTTTTGTCGTGCGCTTTTTTTTTTTTTTCCCCACCGCCGTCGGCGGGAGCAGCAGTGGCGTGGTGGAAGCATGGTTCGCGCATGATTGGGGGGGGGGGGGGGGGCTCGCGGGAGCATTCGAGTATCCCGCGCTTGGATGCGAAGCTGCGATTGCGCCAAGCGCGCGCTCCTCGAGAGAGTGGGGGAACGTGCGGCCGCTACTGGCTGCTGCGCGTGATGACGCGGTGGCCTTCTCCGGCGGCTGCTCCGTGCGTCGTCTGCTACGGTTAGGGTTAGCGCCTGCTTCGTGGTTGTCGCCGCGATATCTGCCTTTGTGTGTGCCGCTTCGCTTTTCGTTATCACAGGAGGGAGATCGCAGAGAGAGGGAGAGAGATGGTTGGCCGGAAAGGGGTGAAAAGAACGGGGGAAGAGAACAACCGCGCCACTCTATGCCGCTACTTGCGGCGCCGGCGGCTGAGGGGAGGGCCAGGGGAAGACAAACGAACGGCACCGAAAAGCCGAAACAAACCGGTTTCCCGAGCGCTCGGAACGCGGAAGGGTGACGAAGAGCCGGTGCAACGAAAGGCGCCCGCGGGCACTTCCCTTTTCTTCGCCGTTTGGTCGCCCTGCTTCGCGTGGATCGTCGTGTAACGCGGGTTCGGCGTTAGATCGCATCGTATAATTGAGGTTTTTAATGCATTGTGTCTATGGGGCTTTCGCCGGGACCGGACTAATCCGTCGTAAAATGCGGGTCGTCGTAAAACCGGAGGATGTAAAACCGGTGTTCCACTGTAGCACCAAGCTGGTCAACCTTCAGCTCGGTGGCCATGCCGAGGTTGACCAGCAGCCTATCAAGGAGTCGCCTCCTGCAGCCCACCTCTAAGGACTTGATGATGCCCTGGTCGAGGGGTTGCAGCTTCGCTGTCGTGTTGGCCGGCACAAACTTCACCTCAATGTTTTTGAGCTCGCAGGTGGTGTGGTGGGCTGAGCAGTTATCCACAAGAAGGCAAGTGCGACGCCCCGACTTGCCCAGCTCGACGTCCCACGCTTGCAGCCGTTCTGTGAACAGCTGATGCGTCGTCTACGCCTTCTTGTTCAAGGCGTAGTGAATGGGGAGCTGCTTAGGGTTCTTGGAACAGCGCGGTGCCCTTGCTCTCCGGTCACAAAGGGCTGGAGCTTCCGGGACTCATCCATGTTGGCTGCCAGCAGAACGCTCACGCGGACATTACTCATTTTGCCTCCGTGACCCGTGCTAGCCCAGACATCGAGAGTCTTGCTCAGCAGCATTTGCCAAAATAGACCGGTCTCGGCGTTTGAAGATTTCGGCGGGTGAAAACTTCGTTGAGATTTCCGGCTTCGCTTTCGCCAGAAATGGTTTTGCTGACGATGTTAAATCGGTGAAGCCACCCCGTGTTGTTGGGGAATTGTCTTCACTGAGTGCAGCAGCAAACCATTTGGCCTTAGCCATCAGCATTGGCCCATCCACAGGAATGTTCTTCGCGTGCACTTCTAAGAACCAGGCATAGAGTGCCTTTTTCTACTTTCCCGTGGGCAGGAGCGCGCACCCGACAGGTTGCCGACGTTTGCTGCTCTGCTGCCTTTGCCGTGATATCCGCCTTGTTGTTCAACAAGGTGCTCAGAGTGCTCCGTGGTATCGCGATGTTGTCCGCCACCGTCGAACTTTTTTCGCCCGCCTTAACACTCTGTGTGGCATTCAACTTCGTTGCAAAGTCAAGATTCTTGCGCTTCTTGACGCTGGCGATTGCTACGCGAGAAGTAGAAAATTCAAGCAGTCTGCAGCACCTTTGCACAGCACGCACGCAAAAGAAGAATGCGGTGGTATGCGACAACTCGACAACTCACGGAGGTGACCTCCGCCGTAAGGTATCTGCCCACAAACACCACGAGCCGTCTACAGCCGCTGAATGCGGGAATAATCCGAATTGTGAAGCACCATTTCAAGGGATTGCTTGTGCTGAGGCTTCTGGCGAAAATTGAGCGCAAGGATGAAAACTTGTGGATTATCCTGCTTGACGCGCTACATTTCTTGGCCATGTCCTGGGATAATGTGACCCAGGACGCGATCGCGAACTGCTTTCGCAAGTGTGGATTTTTCACAGAATCGGATGCGGCTCCGACGGAAGAAAACCAAGAGCCTGACGCTGATTTGCACATCGAGGGTTGGGAGAACCTGGAAACTTCAAGCTTCGGCGTGAGACTTCGTCACCATGGACGACAACGTCGCAACCTGTGGGCTGCAATCCATCGAAGAATTGGTCAACAAGGCAAAGGATACTGAATCTGAGAGTGATGGTGAAGATGTCGGCGAGTGTGATCTCCTACCGTCAATGTCGGAAAACCTTGATGCCCTCGATGTCCTGCGTTGCACCGTAAGAACCGGCAGCGTGAGTTAGGAAACTGCAGCATGGTTTTATTCCTTTCAGGCGGCTTTCTTGAGGGACAGTGAAGTTAAAAAAGTTCAAAAGAACATCATGGACTTTTTCAGTAAGTAGTTGACCCCACTAAAGTTCTTGTTCATCTTCATGATCAGCTTTAACTTGTTTTGGCTCATACGAATTCGGGATGATACGAATATTTTACATGCTTCCTACGAATTCGTATTGAGATTCTACTGTACCTCATTTTAATTATTGCCTTATTTGCTACGTACATTGCACTGTTGCGTGGGCCGACATGGGCAGACTGAGTAGGAGTATTTGAGATGGCGTGATACGACAAAAAGAAAGAGAGAGAGATAAGAAAAGAAAGAAAGTGCCTTGGTGGTGTTTTGTCCAACAAGAATGTGTCATCTCCTTGTTTGCGTTGGCTTTCTTGAAAATTCGGTGCTCAGAATTTTGCAGTCAAGACTGCCATATCATGTGGTAGCGCGCATGCTGTTGGCGACGAGGAAATATCGGGCGCACTGCGCTAACCATGGAGGAAGGAAAAAATTATGAGCGGCCATCAGGTGACAAATCTTGAAGCCTGGTCACAAAAAAATTAAAGGGGAGAATCATGAGAAATGGGCCCCAGGTCACGTGGTAGGCAAGTGGTCCAATGGTGCATGGTCAAGCGCCACTAAGATTACCGCTTCCAACAACCACAAGCTGTCTGGCAACTATGAAGGGCCTATTCCTATCTGGTACGCAGTGACATCAGGGGTTTTGAGATTTGGTTTATTTCACCATAATCGATACAATTATAACTGTTAACAGGTTGAACAAGAAAGAAAAAGAAAAAGTACCATTTATGGTGAGGATAGCAGGGTAAAAGCTGCAATATCACTTGTTCACTTGTCGAGGCTAACAGAATCACTTGACACTGCCTCCTAGTTTTTTTTTAACGCGAAAGTGTTTTATGCTGGGGTCCACCAAGAAATCTGTTACGTACTTCCTTAACAAAAGTAGATGTCTAAAAAAATAAACGCGCATTTGAAATTGAAAAAATACTACCCGCTGGGATTTGAACCTACAACCAGCCAGAGTGTTGCGGTAGGAGCTGGAAGCGCTATCGACCACGCCACCAACAGACTGGGAATATGGAGGTAAACATGGGCTTTATATATCTACTAGACTGCTTTACAATTTGCATCTAATTGATGCCCGATTAAAGGAAACGGATTTATCCTGTAAAACTGTTCTTAAATGAACATCGCCTCCCTTTCACTGTACTCTCGGTTCTCAGCGGTGGTACTGCTACCTAGGAACGATGGAGTGAAGTAGAAAATTGTCACGCACTATACACGCCGACAGTTAGTGTTTCAGTAGCTTCGACGCCTCTATCCCCACGCATGCATCAGTGTTCTGTCGGTGCATTGCTTCAGCCATGGCCGCTACATAATTTGTCTTCTGTGACGTATGTGATAGCCAGTTGCGTTGTGGCGAGCTTTATTCCAGGAATGCAAAGATGGCTGTCGACAAGTAAATGATGCTCCTTTTGCCCAGCGAAGTGTGCATTTTCAAAACGATCTGCCGACAAACAGTTAGGTATGCTTGCAGGGTTTCACCGTTTGCAGATGCTCCTGGTTTATGGCAGGGTTGCGCAGGGTGCTTGCGTGTTCATTGCATTGTCTCCGGAGAAATGTGTCGTTCGAGAGCTTTCGCTTGCATGCAACTGTCAAAGATCCCTGTACAATGTCGAAGTGTCGCCGGTGTGTACATGAAAAGGGGAGTCCAGAGTACCCAACCAATCTCCCGCCATTCGGTACGCCAGATTGCTGCTTATGTCCGGAGACAAGTTTCACTTTCGTGTTATACCTATTCCTACGATGGAGGCACCAACTACGTTTTTTTCCTCCATGGCACTAGTGCAAGACGCTTGACATAAATGATTGTTATGCTTATGGACCAAAGGGCTCGCCAAACACTCGCTATTTTAAAGAAAAAGACGTTTCACATTTGGTGGTTTCTTCCTTTTAAGGGGGGACACTGCGCCAAAGTTCAACTTGCCCATTTCTTGACCGAACTTGATAAAAGTTGGCAGACATGTTCCTTTAGCAGATTTCAAAAATATAATTATTTTTTCTCTGGTACAGTTAATTTCTTAGAAAATTAAACATCAATTTTCATTCTGCATCAGTAATTAAAAAAAATCACTCATTAGGAATTTGTCATGAGCATGTCTATGGATTTTGTAAGGCATAAGGGTCACCATGTTGCAAGCAGATTTGTTATTGTGCAAACATGTCCAGTAACAAAGCTCACTGAATATAAGTGCCTCATATGAGGAAATTAGCCAGAAGTTAGCCAGAAAATGTTTCCAAAAAGGAAATTTAATGAATGGCTTGTGTCCTAGTGTGCTGAATTCATTCAGTTGTGCAGTGCAGCAAGAATTCTCATACTTGCAACTGAAGCCGAGGTAACGCTCTTACGCATGTATGAGACACCACAATTCGTGTTTTGAAAAAAATTAAAGTAATGCATGCTTTATTTACATAAAAGTAATTTAAAATATCCACACATTTGCCCCCACAAACTATTAATATGCTCCAAGAGCATAGTTGCTTTGGCTACCACCACCTTTATGGCGCTTCTTTAGTGTTCACTGCACATTGTCTCTAGAGGCACATTTGCATGCAGATGAGACCAGTCACCGCTTGTCCTTATCTTTGATGTGATTGGTGCTCTGTTGGTCAGGATTCATGCTTTGCTTGTGCAGTATTTCAGCTGAGGTTCTTTTGCGGCCTGCATTGAAATTCATAACTGCTTCAGCAACAGCTGATTCAACACTAAATAGGCACGCATGCTTGTCTTTTGGAGCAAGTTCCCATATCATGGAGTGCAGACTCATTACTGTTCAGAGTTTTGCCACGTACACACCGCTCAAGAAGCTTCAGATAGTCACTCATAATGAGGGAGCACAGCTTTGGTGACACTGTCGGGTAGGTTATAATGATGTGGTGGTGTGGACTCTCCGTTAACTGCGGTGGCGTTTTGCTGGCACCAGGAATCAGCACCAGTTGTGCAGAGGCTGTGGTTAGACTGTTTATCATTTGATGTTACATAACAAAAAGTCACCATCACAGCTTTTTTCATTACCTTGACGTCACCACTGTGCGACTTGATTGCCCTGCCATAGTACGAGGTGAGTTTGTTGACAAAGTCCCCTGTCAACTTCACTTTTCCACCAAGTGGTTTGGAGTCGCATCCCTGGTGTTTCGTCAACAGATTGCGGAGGGCTGTTCCCATGCACTTCTGGACATGGTTGATGCACTCTTCATTCTGAATGTCATTATACCGTAACTTATCTGCCTTCGGAACTTCCTGTGATCTCCATCTGATAAAACAGTCATGTATCTAAGCTGGTGTATCTTAAGACCTTCCGAATAGGACAAAGCCATCCTCGACCTCCAGTTTTATTCTCTTTGTTCGAGATATGTCAGAGGCCTTCCGTTCTTCATAGTCACTGTCCTGGGTCTTCGGTCCGTGTTTGCAACCAGAGCGAAAATTGCTGGGTACAACTTGGTCAAGGACAAGCCCCGAAAAAGTTAACCACGCTGACTCCAATCTGGGATGAATGTACATGTATAGTGCCTAGAATATACTGGCTAGTGTGCTGAGCGCGCCGGTTGGCGTGGCAGCTGCGCTGATGCCTTCCCACAGTCACCGCGTGGCGGCGCTGCAACTCTCTAAGGTGTATCGGTCGCCCGCGGCTCCGCTTTCAGCTGAGTAGCAGCGCGCGATTTCTGCTGCGAATTCAGTGTCTTTCGTTGCCTTTAGGACACTCGTGACAACACTACCGGACGGAGGGAAACTGAACGTTAAATTGCTGCCTGCAGAGAATCCTCAACTGGCATGGCACTGTGCTTTTAACACGTACCTAGTACGTTACGTCGTCTGCTAGTTTTCTTTATTTGGCGCATAGCTATCCTACCGCAACAGAAATGCCAAATTGAATATCCTACGGCAGAAATGCGATTCACACATTTCAGTCGTGATCGTATTGAGTGTACATTCAACATGCGCCGTGTAGTCAGGTCGTGTGGGTACAATAATTCTTAATCGCGAACAGAAATCCGCCCCGGAGCGGGTCAACAGTAATCGCAAATGTCCATGCACATTGCCTAGAATAGGCACCATAGTCCATGTGGCGTCCATGTCCCACTCGGCAAGTCGCGAAGCGTCTGACGGCACGGCGAACATCGACACTTTGTCCGGGTTCGAACGATAGCCGCTCCGACAAAGCGGCACGAAGCACGTTTTCTCCCTGCCCTGATGCTTCGCCCGGTGCATCATAAGACTGCGCGGTTTAACACACAAGTATCGACACAGAAAACTATGCGAACAAGGTAGGAAAACACAGCGTGGACGTCACCAAAACAGGAAAACACGAGGCACGGACAGCACGGATCACTGACGGAGCCACGACGCCACGACTGAGTCAACTGACAACGTGACACGTTGACCACGTGACAACTGCGGCCGCGCCGGGCCGGCACTACCTGCACCACGTGACCCGCACCTTTGCTTCAGCGGCGCCGCCTGCCGGCCAACGTAGGAAGGCATCACCCACCCTGCCACGGCCTCCCATTGTGAACCCCCTCCGCTCAGCACACTAGCCAGTATATTCTAGGCACTATAGTACATGGGTCATACGAGTCCTGTCGTAAGACACAGCAGTATTCCCAGGATTGTCTGTGTTTAGTTCCCAGTATAGTTTTTAGACCGATTCCGCACTCTCCTTGCTTCTCGGCTGTGCGAGTGGCCGCTGGCATTAATTTCATCTTCTGGTAGGCCTGCCACGTCTTCGTGTGAAGTCCACAGTGCGAAATGCTTGGGACGATGGAAATATCATTGAGGGCCATTTGCCAGTTTCCGGTGGCTTGCGTTGCATGTGCAGCGAGAATGTTCATCACAAACGGATCAAGTTGCTTACCACCGTTTGCGTGCAGTGAGCTCCACACCAGCGCTTTGTCCCTGCAGTTGGGGCACACAAGCAATAGCTTTACGGTGAGGTCCTACTCTCGTTCATCTTGATAGATTTTTGCGTCTCTGCCTCATATTTTGCATTTCAAGTGCTCGAGAATCGTCTTCACAAATCCTGAACACACCACAGTGAGCTTGTCTCGTAGAGTGGGTGGCGGTGCAACAAGTCTGATGTTCGTTGTGTTGCTGCGATTGATCGAAGCTTCGTAACTTCCGCATCAGCTCTTCATTGTTGCCCTAAGGCACCAAAATAACATCATGATGAACATAGTTGACGTTGGAGCACTCGTAGACGGGCCCATTAGGTCTAACCCCGTAGAGGGTAGGTCGGAATCGGTAGCTCTGTCGCTTGATGCCTGCAACCGCTGATCTTCAATTTGCAGTTCATCGTTAATGCCTCTCGATCTCTGAGCAACTCTTCTGGTGTTCAGTATCAGCGACTTGTTACTCTTCTTGACACAGTCTTGTCGTCAAACAAACTTTCACGTTGAGATTCTTCGCGTCTATGCCAGAGAACATGCTGTCTGCTTAAGGCTAGACGTGCTGTGTGTGCTGCAGACAATGCTTTCAGCCAATCGCAGAGCCAGTTTTCGTCACATGCCCCTAAGCAACCATTTGCTATGTGCCTTCCATCACTTTTTCGCACCCTTTTTCTACCGATACCGATGATTGTAGAGAAATACTGGCACGTGAAATTGAAGACAAAGGGCTGATCCCTTTCAGCCCTGGATTTTTTATTTTCAGAGCAGAATTTATTCAATGTGATTTTTCGTGCGTCTAAGGGCTAAATAGCATCCCTTGCAAATATGAACCTTGTGGGGAATATATTGAGCGAGTTAGCACTATGGTGTCAAAATCGTACATCAGGGCTCAATGGCTGTAAAACGACACACGTTGGTGCTATATGACCATAGTTTTATGAGGGCCTATTTGAGCCATATATTTGCTACATGCACGCGTTTAACACTGTGAAGCGTCTCCTTGGTAATTACGGACACAAATGGACCATGGGACCCAGCCATGGTTCCAGACCCTGGGTCAGGTAAGGGGTGGGGGCGGTAACCAGCGCGTATGAGCATATGAATTCATGCGTGTATGTGTGCACGTTCCATAAAGCCGAGTGTACATGGATGGATGCAAGGAAACATCAAAAAGATTCATCCTTCCCTCTTGCGCGCCTTTGAAACGGTGGTTGCCCTTGCCACATGTCACCGCATTGAAATCTAATGGAACACTTCGTAAACATTCTCTAGGAAAACTGTCACTGTATAATAAATATTTTTCATCCACTGTATTCTTATACCGTGCCTATAATCACAACCCGCTCTTTCTTCCACGGTGATGGTCAAACAAAGACGCGTGGCCTCCTTATCTTTATCCCGTTCACCTTTTACATCGAGCATACTTCCCTTACCGACCTTCTGAAGCAGTGCCATAGCGGCTTCATTGGCTTATCTGGAGATATTGTCATTTTCATGTTCTTTGTGAAACAACACTATTGGCACGAACACACATGCGATGAAACAGACGCAGCGAACAAAAAACAGCGCGCTTCTCGTAACTCTATGGGTTTCATTCGCAACCGTTGAGCCCTGACGGTGTCAAAATCGCACATATGGAAAACGAGGCTTTACCAAAAATTGGTGCTAACCATAGCAAAACTTCAGGCAGCTGTGCACTAAGGCAGTTATAGCAAACAACATATAAAAATTGGATTGCGTGGATCCCTATATTTATTGAGAAAGAACAATTCAAATTCAGATCTCATGCGGCGCATCGCGTGCAAGGGTTTCGCGGCGGCATTTTCTTGTTCCTTGCTGTCCACATAAAAACACGCATCAGGTAATCATGTGGATGGCAGTAGGGATTCCTAAATGTCATCTTGTCACTAAAATCGACAGTTGTAGTTCTGTTTTCAAGGCCCCTTAACGAACATTTTCTCGTGGTGTCAAATGACACCACCAGGGCCGAAAGGGTTATATGATAACATGGTCGTGAGCGAGGCAGTGGCATCAAAGCTGTGTGCCGTTCAAATAGCATTGTTTTCTGTTCTATATCTGTGTGAACTGAGCCATCGTGAATGAAAAAAAAAAAAAGAGACAGCTGAAACAGATGCATTACAGATATGGAACCTTGCATATGAGGCGAATAATGAATGTAGATTCCACAAATAGCATTTTTGAAAATATGATTTTTTTTTTTCCATGATTTATTGACACCAAAGACCCGTGTTCCCCTTTAGCCACTGAGGCACCATGGCGAATCATTATTCGTCATCACTACCACCTTGTTGTGATGTTGACCGAAAGTCTCGTATCTTAATGTTTTCAGTAGGTGAGCATCCGAGGCTCTATATTCGCAAACGAGGCACAGCCACATGCGTGACTTTTTTCACCTTCTATGCAAATTTATACCTTCTGGTATTGCATTCAGACTACTCGAAGTCGTAGTTTCCTTTCTATGAGCAAAAAATTTCTAGCTCCAAAAGCACAAATTTATGCTGCAAGCTTCTATTTTTTTCCTGCTGCTAAAGCTGCTCCAAAACATAAGCCATTTCCATCACTGCACATTATTGTATTCCCCTTCTCTTTCTGTTGTGTGCTGCACAGGTGGGCGTAACTATTTTTTTTTTCCCTAGGGGAATGAGAATACTGAATAGTAGCTTTCGAATTGAATTCTAAATCAAGACAAAAGGGCTGAATATTTAACTGCATTAAAAAAAAATTGTTTATATTCAATATTTGCTTGTGCCTTACATGGTCAGTCTACGCCATCAGTCTCTGTTGGTGACATGTGAAATGGTTGGGCAAGAAGCTTATGTCTTTCTTTGAAAGAGGGATTGTTAAAAAGCAAAGGGGGTCTAGTAATCGAAGTTCCTGAAGGAGACGATGACTCAAGTAAGGACGAGTGGTCGGTTGAGCAACGGCATTAAGAAATGTCCATTGCAGAATGTGATTGTGGGTATGGCTCTTTGCTTTCTCTTGAGCACTGTTGTTAAGAAGCCAGGGGCCGAAAAATTTTGTTCGCATGAGTGAGAAATAATGGGCTTTAGTACACTCCAGTGCAATTTACGAGAATGAAGTTTAATGTGCACTAAAGTTGTGTACTTTTTTGCTGCAGGGTCCGGAGCTGCTGGTGGACTACCAGATGTACGACTACTCCCTGGACATGTGGAGTCTGGGCTGTATGTTAGCCTCAATGATCTTCCGCAGAGAGCCTTTTTTTCATGGTCATGACAACTACGACCAGTTGGTGCGCATTGCCAAGGTGCTAGGCACTGAGGAACTTTTTGAATACCTTGAAAAGTACCAGGCTGAGCTTGACCCTCGTTTCAATGATATCCTTGGAAGGTTGGTGCCTTGATCATTAGCTCCTGCTTATAGAGCAGGGATACATATCTTAAATCTTAACCGCTATTGGTTACTTACTCTGCAGGCATTCACGTAAACGGTGGGAGCGCTTTGTGCATAGTGAAAACCAGCATTTGGTAACTCCAGAGGCCCTGGATTTCCTGGACAAACTTCTTCGCTATGACCATCAAGAGCGCCTAACTGCCAGAGAAGCCATGGAACATCCTTATTTCTGTGAGTGTCCTGAGTTTATATTGCATGTTGTGAGAATTTTTCTTTTATCACAGTGTGTTTCATATAGGTCCTAATGTGCTCCCTTCACAAATTCGAATTAGTGTTACATACACATATCAGTATTGCAAATGGTTGTTTTTATTTGCAGTCAGCGGGTGGTAAACGGTGGACCTTAAAGGGTCCCTGAAACGTTTTTTTGACATTGCATCACTGATTAGGCAACACAATTGTGAAATCATTCACACCATAAATAAAGCGAAGCATCATGCGCTAAGGCAGCTATGAGCTTATTTCTGTCGCCTTCCTCCTTTACACTGCTGTTCTTCCTCAACTGGATCAGCTGTGGAGTGTGCGCTAGCGAAAACTGCGCCTCCCACGTCAGCCGCCCTGCCGAGCCCTCCTCAGCGACATAGCGCCTCGATATCATTACTGAGGTCGCCGGCCTCGGCAGTGCTAGCCTCTGTAATAGAGCACCGGCGACTCGTGTGTACGCCGCCAGGTACCGCGACGATACCGTTGGCTGAAACAAAGGAGCACGTTGTAGGAGCACGTTTTTGCAGTTCAATTGGGAAAATGACGTGCGCGTCACCTGTTAGGGGGCCAATCAGCGGCCTCCCATTCCATCGTTCGATAGGCCGGGGAGTTTGAAAACGCATTTCGACGAGCTTCTGCAATCTTTTGCGATGCGCGTGTTCAAAACCTTATTGTAAATTACACACTTTACGCAGAGCGCTGAAATCTGTCCTCTAATGACCCTAATGACTCGCTCTACCGGATCACCATGTTTGTACAAAATCTTCAAAACCGTTTCAGGGTCCCTTTAAGCTAGGGCGAGTCAACGAAAGCCTTATATAGTATACAGCCAACTTGGTTAAGCTTCCTTCTTGCATACCTGGAACGTTTGCTTGGTTTTCCATAGGTACAATGCCTATGAAAAATGAGGTGGCAAAAAGAGTGCCCAGCAAGAAATGCAGTGGAACCTCGTTAAACCATT
Organism: Hyalomma asiaticum; assembly: GCA_013339685.2. Lineage (NCBI taxonomy): Eukaryota > Metazoa > Arthropoda > Arachnida > Ixodida > Ixodidae > Hyalomma > Hyalomma asiaticum. The sequence goes on from CM023481.1 coordinate 240,564,401, forward strand.
CCCGCTTAAAGGGACAATGAACAGGTTTTGAATTCGCGAATTTATTGCGAATTCGGTATCCGTGACCTCTTACAACATGCCTACGGAGGTTTTTTTCACGATGTTCGATTAAACAACGGCGCTATAAGCGAGCAAACTTTGACCGAGAGAACGCCCCCCTCGGCGCGCGCAGGGGCGGAGCTCGGGAGAGAGACACGTGGGGAGGTGACGTCATCGTCAGGGTCGAGCCGCCGGGCCGCCTGCGTCGCTCAGTCAGCTCAGCTTGTTTCTGCTGCAATCTGCTGCCTAGTGAAGCATCAGTTCTGCCAGTTCGTAGGGATTTCTTGCCATTGCACCGTTCTCTTCTGATTGAAGATTTTCGCCATCCGACATTCACTACTTGTGTTTGTGCAAGGTTGAAGTGGACTCGCGATGCCGAGTTACTGCGCGGCATATGGCTGCCGCAGCACTTACAGTCGCGATGAGGTCGCTTTTCACAAGTTTCCTCGGGATCAGAGATGGCTGCAAAATGGTCCACTGCAGTTAAAAGAAAAGACTTCAAACCTACGAGGTCAAGCGTGCTGCGCTCCAAGCACTTTCGTGACAGCGACTACGTACGAAACCCGGCTCTCATGCAGTCGCTGGGATTGACGATCAAGCGTGTGCGACTGAACAGCGTCGCGGTTCCTTCTGTGTTTCCGCACCTGAAGGGGCCCTCGCCGCCACCACGACTTGCCTTCGTGAATTTTAAATTTCTTAAATTTTTTTTTTGTTGTGATGCACCTCGGATGTTTCTGGCGGTCGCGAATCTGCCGAATTTCGAGGCAGCAGCAGCAGTCCTCCTCTTTCCCCATTTGCACGCAGTGCGCGCATGAGCACCTATGGGGAAAACACGTGTACACAGATATCAGCACGCAGCATCGAAATCAGCTACTCTACATGACAGTCGCATGCTTCTAACGCAGCTAATATACCGTTTGCATTTTAACACACCATTACTGTAGTACTGGGCAGAATTTAGAAAAATGGACGGTATTATAAAAAACAGAACTGCAATATATGAGCCAAACTATCCTTGCGCAATTTTTCAGCGCATTTCAGAGCACATGTCACCACTGCGGCGAGAGCGGCACTCGTCTGGCTTTTTTTTTTCTCGCGGTAGCATACTGACTCATCACGTGCGCCTTGCCTGCTGCGAAGTACGATACTGACTGCATTAACAACGCTGCACTCTGAGCTGTGAAATCCACGAACAGCTGATGTTTCTGCACGATGCCCGCGCGTAGCGCGGACCGTGCCAATACGCGGCTAAAAGCGAGTGCCGATGCTGCTGTTTCTTATCAAATTTGATATCCACGCATGACGTATCATTTGTAACAGTTTACTACAGTGAAATTAAGCACTGACATGCATCTTATACGTACCAGTCTATGTTTCCGACGCGGGCGAAGGTGGCTGGTTGGGACTCACTTTCCTGTGCCGCTTCAGTCGTCGCCCTTACAGTGGCGACCGGCTCGAACATGTACGGATGTACAGAGAACTCGTTCCGACTTTCACAGTTCACCATACTAACAGCAACTACCCGATTTCAACAGATAAACACGGCATTGCCTGCCGGCGAGCGCAGTCTGCTGTCCTCACCTTCCTGACGATGATGTCATGGAGCTTCGACCAATCACAGCGGCGGTGATACTCGCGATGGCGGCTGCGGCGCCTGCTGCTTGTTTTCGGCAAAATAAAGTTATTTGCGTTGGTTTATCCAAATTTCCGACTTGATTTTCGAGTTCGCCGCACGAAATTACGTATCATGACACCATAATCTCGTTTTTTTTTAAAAGTGGTTCAGTGTCCCTTTAAGCTGTTGTTTCTTGTTAAACCTAGTTGAGACGAATCCCTGACTCTGCTACCCTTTAATGCATTTGGTACCTGCTTAAGCCGTAGAGGTACATTGTGTACCTGTCGGTTAATGCGTACTATTCACTTGTCGAATGCCCATCATACTCCTCAGTTGCAGTCCCACGCGCCTTCGGCCAACCAATTCTGCACGGGGCGTGCTAAGTGCAAGCTACGCGTTGCATGCATATGAAAGGATCTCCGTGGTCATTGCGAAGCCTAACCTCCATGCTGCACCGCGCACAATCTCGGACTAGTAATCTTAGAGGCCACGGCGGAGCGACCATTTGTGTCATTACTACACTATGCCTTTTTTGGCCTCATTGTTGGATACATGAGGTCTTGTCTAAGAAGCAGTGAGCCCTTGAGCTCTTCCCCTTTCAATTGTTCGTTTGTGTGTTCTGTAGCGTAATTCCACATTCACACTGCCGTGTTGCAGTTATTTTGGGTGTAGAGGGCATAAAGCTGATGTTGAGTAACTCTTCCGGATTCCAACTGTGAAACAAGATGTGGCACAGAGGAAACTCTTGCTTCAGCTGGACTGATTTGAACCCAACACAATGATTGTGGGTGTACACTACGAAGGCGCGACAGCATGTAGACAAAAAAAGTGCATACTAGTGGAAAGCCAAAACTGTTGTGCAGTCGATCCCAGATATATTGAACTCAAAGGGGATCGTAAAAGATTTCGATATATCAATCATTTGAAATGCAATATACCATATTTCCTCGTGTAATGAACGCACTTTCTTTCTCCGGAAAACAAGTTGGGGGGGGGGGGGGGTGTTTCTTATGCGGGGTAAATTTTATGCAAAAACTTTTATGGGCAAAACAAAACATTTTAACTTGCAAGGAAGGCGGTGGTGTGACTCGCGATAATGCTTAAAGGTCCTAAGACACAAAAATTTCAAATGCGAGATGCTTGCGTTAATTGGTTGTCCTGCATACGAAGGCAATCTTGACTGAGTATTAGCGGCAAACATCGCCTCTAAGTGATTTTAATGTGGTTTCAAAGTAAGCGGGAATGCTCATCCGAGCTTGCAGCACCTCGCGACATTGCCGCTAGTATGATCCGCTTAGTGGCCCATCAGTGACGTTTCACTTTTGTAAGCGGATATCGTCGACGTCACAGAGAGAAACCAGCACATCGCTATGGGATACCAAGAGGCGTGTTTTTCTTCTTCCTCTCCGTGTTGGTTGCTCAAGTGTACATTGTACACACACTGTGGTTAGGCGTGTGTACCAACATGCGGTGCCTAATGCTACGACAAGCGCCGTACGGTTGTTCAGGACACACAGAGCTAATGTGCGATCAGCACGTAGGCTCGGTCAGATCACGGACGGACTCTGGCTCCTTGCGCAAATAGGGCATGTATGTACGATCGGAATATGTATCTTCCTCATCAATTACAAAACGAACAATTGCACGTAGCCCTCCTGCAATCTACAGTGACATTGTAAATACAGTGATGCTACCGCTGCGCCAATTGCGCCAAACTGCGCCGAAGCGCGGAGGCTGCTACATCCTGCTACATTTCCCAGAAATTTGGGGAACCTGCGCCAAAGCTGCGCCGAAAGGGATGCACAGACTTTCAGAAACGAAACTACAGCTACGCGAACTCCCCCCCGCTGAAAGCGACATCGCGTGCTAAATCCCATATGATATTCACGGTAAAAGCTCGTTAGGACTGTCGTTAATTCGGATAATTTGGACGTATCCTCTAGTCCCGTCAAGCATATGCGTTATTTAATGGCACGAAATGCTCGGTAGTTCGGTTCTAATCGGCGGTTATTTCGGACGATCCTCGAAGCGCGCTTAGTCGAATCTCCGTAAATGTGCGACACGAAAGAGTGAAAATGGCGCGAGCGTGGATGCCGAAACGAGGCGGCGCATTACGGATCAACCATCTGCAGCGGCGTAAACCGTGTTTACTACTGCGTGTGACATCACGATACACTAGACGTTTTGCTCAATTCTTTTTTTTTTTTTATTACAAAAGCAGGGTTGCCGACTATGACCGCGTTTATAGTGACGAAGGGTAGATCCGCTGCGGCTTTGGCAAGCTATTTAGTGCTTGCCCCGCGCGCGTGAACTGCGCGAACGCTTGTCCGTGATAGCGTCGATAGCGGCCACTTCGTTGTACAGCGGCTGCGGCAAAATGCATTTTCGTGCTTGCTGTATGCCTTCCGAATTGTGCTCTCTCCCCATCCATGGTTGCGCAACAGCGATCTACGTAGCTACGTTTCTTCCGCGCCGGCTTCGGCAAGCAGTGGTTTCCTCTTGTTCGCTCGCTTAGGCCGCGCATGCCTTCACAATTGCGTGGGCGCCGTCCACTATCACGGCAGTACCGGCAGTGGTGTAGGCGGGGTTCATTCCGAGAGAACGCGGAGTGCAGTAGTTTTGTGCTCAGACCGTGCGCGTGCATGAGCGCTACGTATGACCGCGTCGCCAGCGGCCGTCACGTACGCGGAACGCCACTGTTTTCGCACTCGGCAATCGTTTCGATTTGTCTTCGCGCGTGTTTTCGGAGCCTGCGTGCAACAAATGCGTCGCTGGCGATCACAGTTACTTCTGCAGTAGAAGTGGCGTAGTTCCGTTTTGACTCGGTGCAATGTTATGAAGTTACATGGCGGAAGCTGTTATTAATAGCGATTTTTCCGGGTTCCACATGCTGGCATCGAACGCGACGGCTACAACAGGGATGGATGAATGGTTTGTTGCCGCTCAAGTTATTGACAAAGAAAATAAAAAAGAGGATCGTCGCTAGCGCGTGGTTAATTTAGTGGTGGCGGCAGCGGCAACAAAAGGGGGAACGGGGGGGGGGGGGGGGGGCGCTGGTCACTACTTTGCGGTTGAACTAAGGCGCGGGGTTCTTGCACGGCGGTTGCTACAAGAAGGCAGTAACAAAATGACCAGAAACGCTTCTTTTACACTGGTATGACAATTAACAGGTTTCATTTATTCATTCATAAAATCAAAGTGCATCTATATGGCAGGCGTTTGTTCTCTTGGTACTGTTAGTAATTCCGATTTTTTTTTCTTCTGCCCTTAAATTCCAATTAACAAGTTAGGAGGATCGCGATTTTCAAAGGGAAGGGGAGACTGCAAGACATGTTCACAGGGGCTGAACTGATCGTTTAAAGCCAAAGGCATTTGGAGAATTTCAAAGTGGCATTTCTCTTCTAGCTGGAGGCAAATCACAACTTGAGGCAGCCATTCAAAACATAGCCTTATGTAATAAAAAGAGAGAGGGGGCACACTCGTGTAATGTTCTTTTCATGGCTTTTAGCAATATTCTTCATTTTTAATGGGAGAATTAGCATGATTTTGTAATTGTAATGAATTGTAATTTTGTAACTGTGCTCCCTGTGTAGGAGGCTTGGCTCTCGCGTTTCGTCATTGGCGAGCTCATGCGTAGTTGCAGGCCAGCAGAAAAGAGAGCTGTGTCTGTTTTTATTGCACAGCACTTGAACAGTGCGCAGCACGTACACCACACTCTCTTTATCAGTTGTGCACCATGAAGGCAGCTTGTGTACGTTTTGCAATTACTGTTGTCAAACGCCTGCTCCAAAAGCCAGTTTTGCTGCTACAAAAAGCAGTTTTGCCTGCTCCAAAACCTGCTCCAAAAGGACGTAGGCTGGTAGCATCACTGTAAATATAACTATGGTTTCGCTAGCTGGAACTGCACCACAACAGCAGGCCGTCACTGACGACTCCGACCGGTAGGCCTGGCTAGGCAGACGTGCACGCTAGTGACGACGCTTTCAAGGCAAGCGCGTGCTCGTCGCATGAAGCTTGTTATTACCACCGTGATGATCATTTGTACCCATAGATCTTCCGTTAACACACGTGATTAGCGTTATCATACACCTCAACGTGAATAACAACGCTGGTAACGAAGCGAGCTGGTTCCGTGAAGCGGCCGGTGCCACTTTGTAGCTGTGAAATGCTCTTGCATTCCGGCTCCCGATCACTCAAGTGTTTTGGGAGCAGGCGCTGCATTGCAAGTATAAATGGCCCACATCAAGCGTAACCTTATACAATGATGATTTATTTCATATCAGAAGCAAAATCTGGTCAATATTTGCGGCGCCGTGGTCAGCGGTGGTACGGCAAATGGATCGGTGGCCTAAAACGTGCCGGGAAACGAATCGGCGGCCAGCGGCGTGATGTTACAGGTGACACATCGCCAACGCTGCCGTTGGCTGTGGCTGCCTCACTGTTCAAACCGATGATGCGGACGATGACAAAATTCTGACCGGGAGAACGTCATCGAATCTGCCTGTGATGGCCGACGACTTGATGCAAAGCGAGTGCGGAGAACGGACGAATTCAGCGACTAGGCTGGTGCTCGTGCTCTCCGCAGCGTCACTGAATCTGAGCTCACGTGATCACTGTCTGTGCTCAGTTCCGACAGCCGCCGCGCCAGCCCCGCGGCGCTAGTTTCTTCGAAGCTTCATTAAAACTGAACAAAATTAACAATGCTAGGATTAATTAGACGTCACGTTGGAGAATTTGTGGCTTCATGCCGTGATTAAAAGACACTGTTCTACTCATTACAACATAAAAGTCACCAACAAAAAATGGCTGTCATGGGCCCTTTAAAGCCATGCGTGTGATGAAATTTTATTTCAGAAATGGTAAAAAAGTAGCTATATGGCGTCGGTACCACACGACTTGGCACCTGCTGCGACAGCCGTTGTGGTGCCTGCGTTTTGTTCCATTGCGTTTGCCTTTTGCTTCTGTTTAATATGTGGTTCACCCACAGCGCCACGAAACCAGAAAAATGGCAACGCTGTCATGGTAAACAGTGAAAAAAACGAACAAGTGGCACGTGGCGGTCTTCATCACGCATAGAATTTCTGTAGTTTCTATGTCGCCGCGTATCCCGCTCGTAATGATGGCACAACGCGCATGATGCAGGCCACGCCGGCCTGCGGCCAACCAAGGTCGCTACATCACTGATGCAATTTCGGAGATGCCCAGCCGCATCAGCGTTTGGTAGCGTTCGAGGGCGGTTGTAATGGGAGGACAGCTGTTTCCCATGACAGCACGCAAAACGGCTCATCATCGCATTGCTCTTTCATGTGTGCTGAGCCTCTCTGTCAAGCAAGTTCAGCATGACGTCCGTGATTGCAGCGTGGCAATCTCAGAGACCACGCCTTGACCATGCTTAAGCTTAGCTGGGCTAGCGTGCGCAGCAGGCATGACAGCATGCTGCGGCGAGCGGAAGGGAACTGCAGTAGCACGGAGGAATGCAGCATTATGAGTAAATGATGTTAGTGCTGCTTGCACGCAGCTACGCCTGGCAACATGTGACAGTCTTATCGGGACATGGGAATTATGAATCACCGCGCCAAATGGCTCGCGAACACCACGGATCGAGTAAAGTGGGAAAGCCACAGCGCTGCCATTTGCAGGACTCTAGGGGTTCAGAGTTAGGGTTGCGTTTATTGCACAGGAGAAAAAAAATTCGGAATATGAATACTAAAGTTGGGAGTGCGTTCATTATGAGAGTGCATTCATTACACAAGTAAATACGGTATGCTTACTTGAAACTGGTCTTAAGAGTCTCAGATTTGTTTCCCGAGATTGTAGCAAGCGAGAGCTGCCCGATTTGCCCACAATATGCGAAAGAATTTGAAAACAGTCGCATTTTATTCCATACAAAAGGTATGCAAGTCTCTCTTTAATCTTGTGCCCATCAGGCCACCTTCGGCATCACTGAAACTTCACAGATCAGCAAGTCCAGCGCCTTCCACTGCGCCACAGCAGCAGTGAATGACTGCAAACACCAACGCAAGCTCAGGAGTACAATACAAGGTCGTTTATCAGTGGCATAGACTTCCATCACTGCTCGGGCCCGATCCCTTGGCACCGGTGATGCCAGCCACGATCTCAGCTTTGGTGCGGTCAGAAATGGCTTGCACATCGTCATCAGCGCTATTAAAGCCACTTGCTGTGAACTCGTCGGAGAGAATGCCTGGGAACGCTGATAAGCTCAGAAATTTCATTGAGGCATCCAACGCCATTGACAGTAGTGATGAACCACGCTATGTCATCACACCACACCATAAGGGTGTGCTTATGGGAACAATTCACTACAGAGCTTTGCTTTACTAGGCTTTAAGCACCATTCATCTTTTGTATTGTTCCAAGAAGGTAATTTTTTAGTTCAACTGATTAAATTAGCAAACAGGTTGATCATGAGCGAAAGAGATGCATGGAAACCCCCAAAGCGCAAAATGGCCAAAACAAATTGCATCTTTGGCTGACAACACTGTTGATGTTTACTGTGCACTCGTGCTGTGGCCTACGTCTGGGCACCACGAGTGCATGCCACTGTTCCACCGTGGAGTTCTACGGTGAAGTATGGTGCAATTCGATCCAACAATGCACATTTGCATTCGGCACTGCTATAACAGATGACATAGCAAGAGAGCCGTGCAGTAAGACTACATTATTTTATGTCCACGCCCAAGGTTAATCCCGCATCCTGCGTTATGATGACTGTCATCACATTCGTCTGACACAAAGCAGAATTGCATCTCTGGTGGCGTTTAACTTTCGCTGCACCACCACTGTGGCAGTAGTGCTCAACTAAAGATACCAACATTGACAACCAGTGATTATGATGTGGCTGTTGATCTTGCCGATGGCAGTGGCATTTATGGCTTTGTGAAAAACCGCGCTGAACAAAAACGTGGCTTTTGAGATTGGAACCCGCAAGCGGTGTCAAGAGGACAGCCATCGAAATGTGCACAACGCGTTGGTGCAGGTCAACGCCACTGGTACAGACTACTGCCGGAGCTACAGCCACTTTGCATCCATCTCATTCGACTCCTTTGCCTGTCTTTTTAGGGGCGAAGCACCTTAGGGACAAGGCTTGTCTGGTGTCCGTCATGTTCTCTCGCCCTCCCGCCCGCACGTGTGGTGTGGAATGTGCTCTTGCACACAAAAGCGTCCGTTAGTCACAGCCCCTTGTAAATCAAAACGCAGACACGAGAGGGTACTGCCGTGAAAATACGTATATAAGCACATTCCACACCACACATTCTTTCTGCCATGGATGGAAATGACTGTGAATGCGCTGTCGCCTGCGAAAGGCAACGCATATATACTTTCCGTCAGTCTCCGGGCAAAATGTCGGGCTTTACCTTTCTTCACCTCTTATCAGCAGACCTTTCCGCTCAAGTCCATTGATAAAATTTAGAGAAAGGCGGTTGGCAGCAGTGCCTGACAATGATGAACATACCGGTGTTATCTGTGAGGCAGTTCTGAGAACCCCTGCTGAAGAACTCGAAGGCGACATTGACTTAACCTGGTGTTGCGTGGGCACTTTAATTGTGATCAACGGCAATCCCGATTACGCTCAACCCGGGTTGGGCGCTGCTAGACGGTCATTTTTAATAGCAGTGAGGCCCACTTGGGATCAAGACAGTGATCTGCGCATTGCCATTAGACTCCCATCTTGACGTCAGCATCAAATTCAATCCAGATCAGTATGACCCGTGTAGCAGCGACCACTGCTGGTTGCGATCAAGGAATACAATCCAGACCGGCGTCGATCGTGATAAAAAATGCCCTTGTGACACTGCGGTATTAGTTTAAACCGCGCAGCAGGGATCCATGACTGTTGATGGCGATAGAGAGAACTGATCACGATCGTCACTGGTAGCAATTAGAAACGTCCGAGCCGAGCCACAACAAGCCGCACACAATAAATCCAGCATGGCGACGTCCCTTTGTTGTACCACAGCCTGTGGTTGTACAGTGCGACTAGGCTACTACGACTGAAACTGTGTGAATTGTGAGCTTTGCGTTTTCGCGGACGTTTTCCCAGAGTTCCTGCATAGTGCGAATTGTGGTGTGTGACGTTGTCCGCGACTAGGTGCTTCTGTGATTTGAGGTGAACATATCCGTATATTTCTGTGACGACATATTCCGGAGAGAAGAAATCCGTCGGACCTGCAGCATTTCCGAAGCGAGTATCAGTGTCGCGCGCTGCTTATCAGTGCTGTGTTTCAGTGTCGCGCGCCACAAGATATTTTTCATCGAAGATGTCAGGAGGCAAGAAGTGTTCCTTTAATGCGGACTGGGCAAACCCAAGTGTCTCCGACTATGCAAGTTGGATTAGGCCTGTGGAAAATGATCCGCACGAAGCCATGTGTACAGTTTGCCGGAAAACGTTTTCGCTGTGCAACATGGGTCACAGAGTTGTTTCAAGTCATACCTCTAGCAAGAAGCACATTGCTGCATTGAATTTTCTCAAAAGTGCTTCCCAGCCAAAGTTACTGTCATTTTTTAAGAGCCCGATGTTAATGCAGCATCCATCCATCCGACGGATGCCTTGCCTAGCAGTAGCGCTGGATGTGTGCCTGCAGCTCTGATAAAAGAGCTAAAAGAAAAAAAAAAGCAAAGGCTGCTCATTGAAGCGCAACTTGAAGCTTCCATTCTTCAAGACGAGATAAACTCTCTCAAACCCTAATTGATTATGAGGGCAGTTGCAATAAATGTTTTCCTCTACAATGAAATGTGTTTTCTGTATACCCTTTTTGTATGCTTCACGGACCATTTCCACAAAATGGTGTCTGTTGTATAGGTCAGGGAATTTTGGCAAAAATGGTCGGGGAAAACCTGGAAAGGTCAGGGAATTTGAATTCTCCAATTTGCTAGACACCCCGGAATGGCCTCCACGCTCCCCATCCTTTTAGCCTTTTAGGGCTCTCCTCACACGAAAAAACAGGAAAAGATTGCATGGGGAGAGGTTAGGGAAGTATGGTGGATGGGGAAGTACGGTAATGCTGTGCTTGGCGAGAACTTTCGTCAGGCTGAGAGCAGTGTGCGGCATGGCGTTAACATGGAAAAGGCTCCATTCTCTAGATGCCCATAAGCCAGGGTGCCGGCGTTGCAGTGCATCACGTATGTGTTGAAGCACGTGGATATAAAATTCCCGATTCACCATCTGCCCTTGTGGGATGAACTTGTGGTGTATGTCACCCCTGGCATCGAAAAAAACTCTCAGCATCGTCTTTGTTTTCATCTTCTGTAGACACACCTTTCTCAATGCCGGAGAGCTTGTGGACCGCCATTCAGTGCTCTGCCTCTTTGTTTGAAGATCGTATTGAAAACACTGTTTAGCCTTCAGCAATGATGCTGTCAACAAATGCAACTTCCTTCTCCGCCTCTGAGAGCAAATCAGCGCTCACTGATGCCCGCATGTCCTCCTGGTGTTCTGTGTGAGGGAGTGCGGCACAAGCCTGGCATTCAGCTTTCATTTCCCCAAGTTCTCATGCAAAATTTGGTGGCATGTTGTCTTACTAATGTCGAGAGCATTCGATAGCATGCAGATTGTAATGGTGCGGTCTTGCTGTACGATCTCCCTGATCCGAGCCACGCTGTTTTCATTCTGTCAGGTTGCAGGGCACCCCTGCCTTGTGTCGTCTTTCACTGACGTTCTCCCTGAAACGAACCTCGTGTGCCACTCGAAAACTTGCGCCTGTGATAATGTCTCATTGCCCTAAGTGTCACGAAGGAGCTTGTATGTATGTGTGGCTGTCTTGCCAGGCTTCACACAGAATTTTATGTTCACATGCTCTTCGAGGTGGATGTCCACATTCACTCAAAGTAGAATGCGCTGATGACTAGTGACAATGTATTTTTCTACATATATTGGCATCTAGCGGCCGCCACAGCAATTAACATAAATAGCTTGGGTTAGCCCGAAAAGATGGCGCTGCACACACGCACCAAGATTTCTTTTGGGGAATCATTTCTAGAAAAGAAAATAAATCTGTTTTTAAACTTTACAGACAAAGATTGTTGGTGGCAGCTTGATGACAAAAGGTAATGGTTTACTTTGGCTCTCACTGTATTACCACCGGGGCAAGGGATGACATGTCAGTGGCTAGTTCAGTTTGTTTGGTGACTGGATCCTGATGTGCACTCTATGTGCATGCCCACAGCATGTGCTGCAGCGTTGCTCTGGCTTGTTTTAAAATCACAAGCAAGAAGGCCTTCATTTCTGGCTGTGGTCTCTATGTTGTTTTGAATAGACCTATCTCTCACTGCACAATCTGTGCCTGCATGAGTGTCCAAAAACAGCACTGCTGCCATCTTAGCTGGAGTACTCCGAGCGCATCTGGTGCGGTCGCTCACTGCATAGTTAGAATAAACAAGCGTATTGCACAAATCCTCCTGATGAACAATGATAAAATGGGATGAAAAACCGCATGTGAACGCCAATGTATGTGCTTTTTGTTTCAGCTGGCCGAGCATTCTATATTCGGGTACAAGTCCAGAAAAAAAGCCACTCTGTCAACGTGACGTCGCAGTAAACCCTCTCCACAATACGCTCTGATTTCTCTCTTGAGCACAGTGTGTAGGAGGTCTGCCGTGATTTCATATTGACGGAGCAGCACCCTTAGCTGGAGGGGGGTCCTTTGACAGGCAGAAGCTGCTTTTCCCTTGATGTGCACCCGAGTGTAGAGTTAAGAAATGGACTGTTGACAGTTGCTAACATTTAGTCACAGATAGTCTCGTCGTTAGCTGGTGCGCTTTGGGTCATTTCTCATTGCTGTTGCCACATTTGCTGAATGAATAGTAATGAAGAACGTGAAAGCACGCAGCTGTTGTCGTGAGACAAAAATGTGCTTCAGTGAATGACAGCTTGCAAGTGGTACATGCTGTAGTACACGGAAAGCAACTTGGCTAAACTACTCAAAACTGTCTGTTCACATGCGTTCACAGAGCAACAAAGCGAGGGAGGTGTTGAAATGACTTGTGTCGACGTTTATGGCCGCAGTCAGAATGTCAAGCAGTACTCCACAGCTCTGTTTTTGAAAAACAGGCACCTTCCAACTGGTTTAAGAAAACGTTTATTATTTTTTAAATTTTATCTTGCTTAGGTAATGTTGGAACCTTTATAGTGCCGGCTACTCCTTTTTATAATAAATAAATAAATAAAACATGCAGAAGATCATTACCTACGGAAGCGTTGGCTGCATTTGTGTTCTTTAGCATGGAGCGCATACATTGAGCATACAAAGCACGGATAAGGGGCAGCTCGCTATGGCCGCCCGTGGCGGGCTGTACTTCACTAAGAGCCACGAACATGCATAAATCCTGACCCACATGCAGTGTTGTTGCCGCCGTTTTCTGATGTTCTGTCTCTCGCCGTCTTCACAACGTCGCCGAAAGCGAGGGCAACCAACCACATGAAGAGCACACAGACCGGCGCCAGCTCAGAGTCAGACAGCGTGGGCCGATGAATTTAACACGGAACCCTCGAAAGCAGTGTGCAATATGCGCCACTGGAACAGCAAGAAATGTTCGCGATTACAGGTTATATGCCTTACTTGAAGTTTCACAGTGCCAAAGACATTCATAGCATTGCAAAAGAAACGCAATGTCCGCAACAGCTTGTTATTTTTGTTGTTCTACTTGTGGCGCACCTATGGAGGTAAAAGAGAACCAGCAAACTCAAAATTGACGGCCTACGAGATTTATGCTTATCTTTGAGGCCATACGTGCTGCTAATACAGGCATTCATGCTAAGCATACCAAAGTAGTTGAGAATGGCTCTCGGAAACGGTGCAATGTAATCCTGAATGCGTTGCTGTCGAGGCATCTGTAGACAAACGTGAGTTAAATACAAGTGTCATTTGGGATCTTCAGGTTCATATAGTTTGCGGCGATGACTGAATATATTCGAGGCAGGCCGTACCCGCTTCGGCAGCTGCGAGGACGCCATTGCGCCTGTGGAAGTCGCTGCGAGCCGCGCACTGATTGGTCTCCACTCATCCAGCACCTACCGGAGTCGACACTACAGTGGCGGCGGCAGCACCAATATTAGGACGGTCCTGATCTCGGCGTTTCGGCTACCATCACTGTCAGCGTCGATGCAGAGTGATGGCAGAAAGAGAAACACCTGAATATGGCGGAAAAAGCGCTCCATCTAGTTCCTGCTTTAGATGCTAATTTTTGTTGCCATTGTTGCCATAGTTATCTGAGGTTGAAGGGAACAACGAAGCACTGGGACCACCGTTGGCTGCCATGTAAATATGCAGTTGATGTTTCGCTGTGCACTGGAGCGAGCTGTACTAGCAGTTAAGCTTGGTTTGTATCAGAGGTTCGTGCTAGATGATTGGTAGTCATTCATTTTCGTAGGAGGTCAGTTTAAGCGTCACTACATCTTTATAGGGCAATATTTTCTTAACAAAAAGAAAAAGAAAAGAAGGAACGTTGTGTCCATTCTGTCGTCTTGGGCGGCAATTGTATCGAGCACACACGTGCAAACTCGAGCACACACGTGCAAACTATGGCAGTTACTTATCGGCTCATCAGTCATGTGGTAATGCTGTTTTTCACAAAGTGGCACACTGCTATAATGTCACACTTAAATTAAGCATACAGAATTCACTAACAACTTCAACAAGTGTGCTGTTTATGCCCCTGTGTTCGGTTATGCCAACTTGTCACACCCATGCTGGTATAAGTTTGATATTCTTTGGGAAATTGAGAAATCTGAGACCATTTCATTGCAGGCTGTTGTAGTAGCGTTCCAACACACTGCATGTGAGCCCAACGATCTCGCTTCGTGCAAATAAAGCCATGAAAGTTGATGAACACAGCGTGCTGATGCAGCTGAACGAACCAAGTACTCCAAGTACCAGCGTGCACTGTGGCAGTGGTGGCATAGTGCAACTCGCGGTGTGAGCGCTCTATTGGTTCATAGGATATCGTACAGCCTTCACTCCCGTGCATCTTTACATGTTCTAGAACTTTGCTCTTCAAGAGTGGAAGCGCAAAGCTCATCCTCTTTTCTCCAGTACCATGCACATACCTTATTGATGCTAAAAGGCTGACCACCAATGTTTCGAAGTTTGCAGTCTTTTCGCTAAACTTAGCGGGATTTTACTGTTTAGTAGTGAAATTCATTAATTGTGGGAGGAGGGATTTTTGGCAGTTCTTGCAGTGTTTTTTTTTTTTTCTAGCAGTTTTCGGTCGCTGTATATTTATATCTCCAAGGAGCCAAATTTTCAAAATGTACCTTTCCCGTGGGATCAGACTGAAGAAACAAAAGAGCCGTTTTCACCTAACTCCGTACGAGTGGCCACAGAAGCAATTTCATGCAAAAAGCAATGCAGAAAGCGGAAAATAGCAAAAGAAAGACACAAAAGAAAACAGAGAAGATGCACAGATACAACGCTTACTATTCCCTGATTGCGGTGCATTTCATAGCAAGCACTGGATGGAGAGAAGACAGAACAATAACGGAAGGAAAATAATATGGAAAAAAAAAAAACGCCTGTGAAGAAGGTTTCCATTACAAGATGACATTTAACTTTGGCTTAGCCAATCTCCACACACTTTCAAGGCGTACCTGCAAAGGCAAAAAAATCTAATAACCAAAAGCTAATTTAAAAAGAAAAGAGAGAAAAGGAGAAGAAGAAAAAACCGCCGATAGCACTTTGATGCAGTGTTACGTGCAGAACTCCTTCTGCGGCCTGAGCAAGTTGGCAATATCCATGCTGGTGGCGCCCTGGTCGCAGAAGTAGAATGCATGTTCAGGCAACTGGACATCAACTGGAAGATTTCAAACAGAATGTCAACAGAAACAAGGTGTGCCACATTAACTGTTCAGGCCAGGCTCCAAAGGTTGAGCAAATGCTGCTCAACCTATGAACTGGTCATGAATGTGTTGCAAAAGATTGCCAAGATGGAGGCTTATGTGGGCAGCAGAGCTGAAAGATATACATGTCTGGAACTAGTGGTACAAATGTGGAAAAGCTCCTGCTGAGTGCACCACCAAAGCAGACATCTTTTTGCAAGCAGTTTCCAAATGAAAGAAAACACTGTTTAATTAATTACTACACGGTTTGTAATCTTTTTACTAATTGAAAATTTATTGAATTTTGAAAGTGTTGGGCATGAATCTCAAATTTAGCGGGTTTTGAGGGTTCCTGTCGTGGTTTTTTTTTTATTTTTGGATTTGCAAGAGTTTAAAATCGATGCTATAGCTTACTGGCCCACTGTAGCTATGTACCTAAGAAAGCTCACGAAAAACCCGACAAAAAAGCAGTGACAAAGCGGCAACGTTCTTACTTTGACTTGTTGTGGCTTGCAGTGTTTGCACTTGTATCACTGGCTACTGTTTAGCGTGGTTTTTAAACTGTTCTTTTTTACTCTTTTACCTTTTTTCTATCATTGTTTGAGATGTAAGAATGTGATTTTGTGTTGTGGTTGTTGACTGCAATGACACTCACATTGAAATAAAGGGGAAAAGTTATTACACACAAACTTTTGAAGTTATATGCCTCCCCTCCCCCGTCCATTTCACACACACACACACACACACACACACACACACAAAGTATTTTCTCAAGGATAGAAGTGGTGGAGTTGGTTATTAATGAGTGAATGTGGTATTGTTATGCAGATCCCGTTTCTAAGGAGCAACAACAAAAATTCATGGACCGTCGGACAGCTCACAGCGGGTCACCACCTCCTGTATCTGCAGGTGAGAAGGCTGTTGTGTAGCGGTTGCCGAATGTCAAATTTTTTCTAATACTAAGAATTGAATGAGAATATCTGATTTTGAATATAAAGAATAAATGTGCTTTCAGCAGTATTTTGAACACATAATTATGCTAAGAAAATTTGCTAATAAACTATCAACGAAAAATAAGCAGCTCAGACCACTTATAGTGGAGAACCAGCGATAATGCGATCTTTGCTGACTTTCGTTTACTCATCCATAGAACCCCATGTACACGCGTGCTGCTTATTGTGCTTCCCGCCGGAGATGAAAGACCTGTTTTAATGCGGTTGCCTGGAAAAGTCTCATGGACATTTAGGTAGTGAGCAGGCTTCGCAAGGAAAGCGCGCTACCCAAGGAAAACACAACAAAACACCAATGGGGTAGGAGGAAGTGCACAACATGTGAACAAGGAGCAGAGGAACGGGGAAGAAAAAGGCCGCATGACAGCGTATCGTGCACGCTGTGGTTGGAGGAGGCCATTGGCAAGGCAGTGGAGAAGACCTTGCTCAGCCGTTAGGCGGCTGCGAGCTCTCTATACTGAACGCAAGCCCGTGTTTGCATCTGGTCTGTGTTACCACTGTTTATCTCCTGTATGGTGCACAAGGGGCCTTCCATGAATTTGAAAGCACTACGACTTAATGACGCATCTTGCCTTTGCCACCAATGTGGGGACTTCCAAGCTTGCCATGGCTAACCGCGTGGCTGTGAACCCGTGCTGTTTACGCATGCTTCCCTTGGTTCAGCCAGTGAGAGTGATCTCCTTTCCACGCGATCCCCATGTTGTCAGAGGCAAGTTTCTCAGTGGCGCATCACCCGTTGTCTAGGCCTAGCAAGTGCCAACTGTCCTTTTGGTACTGGCCGCTGGTAGGGTGCTGAAAATGTGGTTTGTTGCCGATTCGACAAAGGCTTCATGTAAGCCATGGAGGAATTTAATCTACAACGGATGTGAAGGCATGAATGGTAGGTGCACCATTAAATGGTGTTTCGTGGTCGCTTCATTATTTCCCATTGCACAAGAGAAAACAAACGATGGTGTGAAGCGCATGGGAATGGTAATTGGTCACCATTTCTACACACTTAGCTTCTGCAGGCAAATCTGCATAAATGATGAGGTCACTGTAACACTGTTTTCTTCCTGCACTTTTTATCTGCCCCACGTGACCTCAGACTTGAACCTTTTTAAAATACCCAGAGTTTCATGAGGCGAAGCACATTAGTTGGATGCATTGATTTTCCGATGTGCACTGCATCCTGCTCGACACCTTTTGCACACTTTTAGCCTTTGAAAGATGTTTTGGTTATAGTGTGGTACCACTTATATGTAGTGCGGATATTTGTGATTCAGGTGACTTGCGTTGTATGAGGTTTATGCTGTATTACCATCAGGAACACACTGTCTAGATACTAGAAGCTGCAAATTGTAATTCTGCAATATTTGGAAGTAATGGTGTCCAAAGGTGTCAAAAACTGTCATTTATTGCACTTCACCCTGAGCCATCAAAGGCCACATCCTCCTTGTTTCTTTATTATTTGTGACAGCTTAATGAAACTTGCACCATTTATAGAGTTTAAGCTCCTCTTTTCAAATCCGCTTTTACTTTTTGGGTAGCTCATCTGGTTAATATTTTGCACATCATGCATTTGTAGGAACAGTGCATCTTTGTGCAACTTTGTGTGATAACAGTGAGCATAAGAATGCACTAAAAGTAGCTCATTTGGCTCCCAGTGAATAGGGGAATTCAATAAAGCAAGAAATATAGCATAACATCAATGTTCTAGTCGAAAAAATAAACCACATGTTGAGCTTTAATTTTACCATTCTCAAGAATTAAACTTTTGAAATTATCTTAGTAAATATTTACGCGGAATACTGTGAAAGTTGCTTATTTGTATTCAGGACATGTTAAAACATAAGCATGCAAACTTTCATTTTGATCAGAGTAAATAAAGTGCACAAATTTTAGTGCATAAACTCTAAAAAATGCTACAAAATGAACTGAGATAAACGGGTTTGAAAGTTTGAGAAGTTTGTAGTACTGTGAAATCTGGTGTAAGTCAATAAAACTGTTGAAATAAAGTATGTTGTGCAGAAAGCACTCACTGTTGTTAGAACCCCCCTTTTAGCCCCATAACATTTTGACGTTCACAGTTCTTGCGGCCGACCGCTCACACACGACTTTCTGCTCAATGAAGTGGCCTGCAGGGTGTCTACCAACAGGGAAAACCGGGAAATCTCAGGGAATATGAGTAGTCTGGAAAATATCAGGGAATTTGGCCTCCTGTCAGGGAAAATCAACTGAAGTACGGAAGTCGCGGTGATGCTGGCTCTAACTATGCACCTGTTAAGGAAGACTCCCTGGGCGCCGCCATAATCCGCTTTGGGCTGTTAATATACGTAACCCCCCACCCCCATAAAAGGGCTGCGGATGCTGTGACGAAGGAGGGGATCCTTCTCTCGTTGAAGTCTTGCCCAAGAGTACAAAAGCTAACATGTGCAGCCTCCGCAGGGCATTTTTGGGGAGCCACGCGTAACAGCCCAAAGCGGATTGTTGCGGCGCCTAGAGAGCCTTCATTGTCGCGTTTTGACATGACTGTAGGAAGCGCATCCTCTCCGCAGCCACGCCAGCCTCCCGCTCTTTGCTAACACGTTACCATAGTTGTAAGGTGCCTTGTACTGCTGACGCCCCGTGGGCGTTGTGGGTACAAGTAAACAAGGGGGGTTATGAGTGCCCCCTTCCTTCCTCTCTCTGCTTTCCGTCTGCGCGTACGGGCTTTTTTTTTTTGGCTTTGCTTGTCACGTCTTGGTCTATGCAAAATCTGCTCTATGTGTCTAGGCGCGCTACGGTGCACACACGGCCTGTGTGTGCGCCTAACGTTGTTAGCTTGTGCATTTGCATGCACGCAGTCTTTTCCACAAATGTGCGTGCACATGACAAAATGAACTCGGACATACAACACAACTAATATTGGCCGGCATAGGCGTGCGCACAGGAGGAGGGAAAGGGGTGCCCCCCCCCCCCAGTCATTTGAGAGGTTAGGAGGGGGGGGCCCCGCAATGAACCTTCCCTCCCCCCCCCCCCTTTGGAGAACCCTGAGCACGGTTATCTTATCGGATCTTATCGACTTCATTTAGGTAAACGTTGATTATAGTATAATTGATGGGGGTAAACACTCAGAAAATTAACAGATGTTATCGAAGGATATATGCCATCTGTCCTTGAAATGCACCGATTCAGCAGCCACAAGGACACATTGGGGGGGAGGGGTTGGAGATGCCAATAAATACATTTGGAGATGCCATTTAAAGGGGTCTCCTTAGGGCGGTGTCTAAGGAGGTGCCCCGCCCACCACGTTACGTCACCAGACTTTAGCGACATGTCAGAGTGGCAGACGAAAAGCACGCGACTACCAGGGACTGTTCATTCATAGCGCGCTTGTGGCAGCGCGCCTGGGCTCAGTCGCGTGCCCTCGCGATCACTGCATTTTTTTTTTCCGATCCTCCGAAGCTTGTTTTCGTTCATCAAACACGTTTAGGCTTGCAGGTGTGTGCGCTTACTTTGTCAGTGCGCTGCTTGTCGTCGATATTCCGCATAAGACGGCGTCAGGACAAACAGTGCAACTACAAATGCTGCTCCACCTTGTCCTGCGTAACCCCAAGTTAATTGTTGATTAGTGATTGTAGACGGGTTAATCATCCTGTCGGACTCGAACGTGTGACTACTATGACTCGAAAGGAAGACCTTCACAACTCGAACCCCTGCCGACAGATTAATGTGGAATAAGGTGCCTTGACATGCGGTAAGATGGATGGAATAATTTAGTGTGAATGCACTTGTTCAATTTTAACAGTGAAGCGTGCTTGAGCTATTGGTGAAACTAGGAAATCTGCAGAGAACTCCGCTAAGCTATGTGATGCTAGCATAACATGCCACGCTGTACTAAAGACAAAGCTTCCTAGGACTAGTTAGGTAAAGCTAAGTCTAATTCAATGGAGCCTAAGATTCCTAGGACTAGTTAGGTAAGGCTAAGTCTAATTCAAAGGAGCCTAATTAGGACGAATTAATTGAAGCCTAGTTCGAACAGGACTAATCCAACTAAGCCAAACCAAGCCAAAGTGAACTAATTCAAACTTAATTGAGCTATGACAAGTCACGCATAATTAAGCAGATACTAATGATTTACATTTAATTAGGCCATGCTACTAGTTAAACCGTCTAATTAAGGTAAGACTAATTTAGGTGATATGAACAAGTATAGTCTAAGTAAGCTTCTAATAAGAACGTGTTTAATTACCTAGTACTAATTAAGCCATGCATAGCTAGGTTATTACAAGTTAAGCCAAACCTAAGCTAGCACTTATTAATTCAAGGTAAATTATGCTAAGACTTCAAGGTCAAGCCTCATTAAGCTGAGACTAAATATTTCAGGACTAATTAGGCTAACACTGCTTAAATCAGGACTAATTAAGGCAATACTCATCAAGTGATACCTAATTAAGGTAATATATCAAAGCACAGCATAACTAGGTCTAAACTAATTAGGTCATGTATAATTAAGATATGACTAATTAATCCTAGCATAATTACATGACTAATGAAGCCCTAGCTAATTAAATCATGTGTTATTAGGTATAGGTTAATTAGACCGAGCCTAATTAGTGTAACGCTAATTAGGTGCTGACTAATTAAGTTAAGACTAAGTCAAGTCTCAATAAGGTCATACTATTACGCCAAATTAAGCCAAACATTACAGACATAATGGTTTTAATCCACACTAATTTACCTTAGTCAACCCTAATCTGCTGTAATTCTTAATTCACCCTAATCTAAGTCTAGCGTAATCTGCTCCATAATATGCCATAGTCCACCTTAATGCACCTCAGTCTGTCTTAATTGACCCTAATGTGCCATAATGAGCAATAATCTACCTAAATACACTCTAATCAGACCTAGTCCTTTAAGCCACCTTATAAAAGAAATATTTTGGATTCGACTCCAGCCATGTTATTGAGTACTAGAAGGTGGCGCATTGGATTACCATGGGAATAAACCCATCTACAATCACTGATGAATTGTTAATTGAAGTTGGGGAATAATTTGTGATTTATTACAGGCTTCAGGCATTCATTTGTTGGCTTCTTGGAAAACTATATTTATGGTGACTTTTGCACCGCACCGTTTGCGTCCACGCCGAGGTAGTTTACGGACGCCTTCCAATGGTATTTATGAGACTTGCGCATTAACAATTATATATTTTTACATATTTCCAGCAACTATTTTGCCTCACAACGCAAGGAAAAGCGAGCGCACGCCGTGCACACGCTTACGGTTTTAAAAAACGCGCGCTGCGAAGGGCCCGCACACAGGCGCGGCAGGCATGTCTGCCATCGACCAATAGTAGCGACGCTTCTTGTAAATGCTTTATGACGAAACTAAGCAAATACAAGGAGCGTGAGAAGCCGCTTTTTGAGTTGAGGGCTCCTAAGGAAGTGGAAGCTTTGTGCTCCGCTTGTGAACGCTACGCTTCGCGGATGACTACAGAATTTGGCTGAGATGTTCATTACAGTGTAGGCAAGCCGTAGAATATGTTTTTTCACCAAGCCCGGAAACTGGTTGAGGACCCCTTTAATACATTTTGCACCGATAAAGGCAAGTTCCCGTACTGCTTCCACACCAGCGCGGGCAACTATAGTCAGTGCAGCGCATCGCGGCACCGTACGATCCTGGAGGAGGGATTAAACAGCTTGCCAGAGTTCCCGGGGAAACTTGCATCACTGACTCACAATGTCGTGTACGTTCGCGCCTTACTGCTGCGGCCATAGGACGGATATCCAAAAGTAAAACACTAATGGCGTTTTTCACTGGCAGATTCGGAGCAGGTTTTTTTGCTCCGCCGCGACGAATCCGTGTTTCACTGGTCGAGCGGGAGCGGGTTGGTGTGTTTCACTGGCAGATTCGGAGCAACTCAAACCGCGCCAGAGCGCTCCGACTTGCTCCAGCGCCGAGGCACGGATTCAGACAGATTCGAGCGGAAGCGGGCCGCGTCCTCACGTCACTTCCGTCTTGCCTGTCAAAATGGCTGCGTTCGCTGCGGGTGTGGAGCTGGAGACTGGAGTGTACAAGAAAGTGTAGCTCGCGTTTAGCGACGACAGCAGGACAAGCAGAAGCTTTTCCAGCTCAGAAGACAGTGATTACGACGTGCTGTACGTAGCGTCGTGCGCCGTATGTGTGGCGTCGCGCCGCTGGCCACCGTTTGGTTCTCCCCGACGCTCGAATAGGTGTGATGTAGGCTGCATTTGCCGGTATGGCGTGTAATATATTGACTGTGATTGCGTTGTGAAATGAAATAGCTTACGAATGAGTGTAAGTATGTTTAAAGTGGAAAGCAGCACCTGTTTTCAAAACATTCGATAGATCTGAAGCCGCGGTACGAAAGCAGTGATGCTACCGCTGCGCCAATTGCGCCAAACTGCGCCGAAGCGTGGAGGCTGCTACATCCTGCTACATTTCCCCGGAATTTGGGGAACCTGCGCCAAAGCTGCGCCGAAGGGGATGCACAGGCTTTCAGAAACGAAACTACAGCTACGCGAAGTCCCCCCCGCTGACAGCGACATCGCGTGCTAAATCCCATATGATATTCACGACAAAAGCTCGTTAGGACTCGTTAATTCGGATAATTTGGACGTAGACGTATCCTCTAGTCCCGTCAAGCATATGCGTTATTTAATGGCACGAAATGCTCGGTAGTTCGGTTCTAATCGGCGGTTATTTCGGACGATCCTCGAAGCGCGCTTAGTCGAATCTCCGTAAATGTGCGACACGAAAGAGTGAAAATGGCGCGAGCGTGGATGCCAAAACGAGGCGGCGCATTACGGATCAACCATCTGCAGCGGCGCAAACCGTGGTTACTACTGCGTGTGACATCACGATACACTAGACGTTCTGCTCAATTCTTTTTTTTTCTTTATTAAAAAGCAGGGTTGCCGACTATGACCGCGTTTATAGTGACGAAGGGTAGATCCGCTGCGGCTTTGGCAAGCTATTTAGTGCTTGCCCCGCGCGCGTGAACTGCGCGAACGCTTGTCCCTGAGAGCGTCGATAGCGGCCACTTCGTTGCACAGCGGCTGCGGCAAACAGCATTTGCATGCTTGCTGTCTGCCTTCCGAATTGTGCTCTCTCCCCATCCATGGTTGCGCAACAGCAATCTACGTAGCTACGTTTCTTCCGCGGCGGCTTCGGCAAGCAGTGGTTTCCTCTTGATAGCTCGCTTAGGCCGCGCATGCCTTCACAATTGCGTGGGCGCCGTCCACTATCACGGCAGTACCGGCAGTGGTGTAGGCGGGGTTCATGCCGAGAGAACGCGGAGTGCAGTAGTTTTGTGCTCAGACCGTGCGCGTGCATGAGCGCTACGTATGATCGCGTCGCCAGCGGCCGTCACGTACGCGGAACGCCGCTGTTTTCGCACTCGGCAATCGTTTCGATTTGTCTTCGCGCGTGTCTTCGGAGCCTGCGTGCAACAAATGCGTCGCTGGCGATCACAGCTACTTCTGCAGTAGAAGTGGCATAGTTCCGTTTTGACTCGGTGCAATGTTATGAAGTTACATGGCGGAAGCTGTTCTAAATAAATAGCGATTTTTCCGGGTTCCGCATGCTGGCATCGAACGCGACGGCTACAACAGGGATGGATGAATGGTTTGTTGCCGCTCAAGTTATTGACAAGGAAAATAAAAAAGAGGATCGTCGCTAGCGCGTGGTTAATTTAGTGGTGGTGGCAGGGGCAACAAAAGGGAGAACGAGGGGGCGGGGGGCGCTGGTCGCTACTTTCCGGTTGAACTAAAGCGCGAGGTCGCTACAAGAAGGCAGTAACAAAATGACCAGAAACGCTTCTTTTACACTGGTATGACAATTAACAGGTTTCATTTATTCATTCATAAAATCAGAATGCATCTATATGGCAGGCATTTGTTCTCTTGGTACTGTTAGTAATTCCGATTTTTTTTTCTTCTGCCCTTAAATTCCAATTAACGAGTCAGGAGGATCGCGATTTTCAAAAGGAAGGGGAGACTGCAGGACATGTTCACAGGGGCTGAACTGATCGTTTAAGGCCAAAGGCATTTGGAGAATTTCAAAGTGGCATTTCTCTTCTAGCTGGAGGCAAATCACAACTTGAGGCAGCCATTCAAAACATAGCCTTATGTAATAAAAAGAGAGAGGGCACACTCGTGTAATGTTCTTTTCATGGCTTTTAGCAATATTCTTCGTTTTTAATGGGAGAATTAGCATGATTTTTTAATTGTAATGAATTGTAATTTTGTAACTGCTTCCTGTGTAGGAGGCTTGGCTCTCGCGTTTTGTCATTGGCGAGCTCATGCGTAGTTGCAGGCCAGCAGAAAAGAGAGCTGTGTCTGTTTTTATTGCACAGTACTTGAACAGTGTGCAGCACGTACACCACACTCTCTTTATTTATCAGTTGTGCACCATGAAGGCAGCTTGTGTACGTTTTGCAATTCCTGTTGCCAAACGCCTGCTCCAAAAGCCAGTTTTGCTGCTACAAAAAGCAGTTTTGCCTGCTCCAAAACCTGCTCCAAAAGGACGTAGGCTGGTAGCATCACTGGAAAGGTAAACAGTGGCACTGGCCGTTTCACCGACGGGGCTCGCTTCGTTTCCATCAGTGCGCTCCACACCGATGTTTCAAAGCCGATTGGATGTGTTAACGCATGACATGTGAGTACAAACGTTTATCGTGCTGGCAAAAGTAAGCGCTTCATTGCGAGTTCGCGGTTTGTCGTGAACGACGACGGGATAGAAGCGGCGTCGTTCTAGCTAAGCCTACCCTCGGAGTCGTCATTGACGTAGGACTGTTTGGATGTGCTTGTCGCTCGCGAAGGCACAGCTTTATCGAGAGTGTTCTTCAATGGTGTTATAGAGCAGGGATGTGCAAAACTCTTTATTTTCTACTTGTTGATGAAGACACGAACTCTTACGAGCGCGTATGCCAAGGTGCAAAATGCGGCCGAGCCTGCGTCCGGACGTGCTCATCGTTCCCCTCCCCACCCCTCGTACGCTTCATGTCGGAGCTTACGGCACCGAACGCAGAATCGTACCGTGTATTTAGCGCTTAGTGCCCTCTCTGAGTAATAAAGCTTGGGCACAGAATGCGTGGATTGAATGTAAACAACTCGGAAACTGCTGCAGTCAAAATGTGCCCGGGGAAGGCGTCTTTGGTTGCCACGGATACGCACGGAGCGGAAGTTGGGTTTGTATGACGTGCTCATTGACTTCCTGTATACTCGCTCGCGGAGCATTCTCGCACTCCGCTGGCAGATTCGGATTCGTGAAATCCGAGCGCTCCCTCCGGGATTCCGGTGACTGCTCCGGATCCGCCAGTGAAAAACGCCATAAGAGTTATTTAGAAGGTTCCCCGTTCACAATGCCCAGCGAGTCACATAGGCGAAAGTAAAAGCTTTTAGTAAAGAATGCACCAGCACAAGAACGCTGCACAGAGAATGGAGTCGAAAAGCAGCGGGTTTGCAGAGTGTTGCGAAAAGTTCGACCACAACATAGGCTTCGACACGCCTTCGTTATTCATGTGAATCTGCTAAGAAGCTAAGCTTTTGTTGGAGTTGCGGCACATACAGAACATCACGGCAAACACGAATGTGACGGAAAGGAGGTGCTATGCAGGGAGAGCCGAGAGTGACGTCACCTTTGCTAACCAAAAGCTGTGCCCCATGACCGGAGACGAAGCACTCCCTGTGGAAAGGAACAAGCACCGCGAAACAGTTCGAGAAACTTCAAAAATTCTTTTTGTGCAGCAGCATTGGGCTTGTACGTCATTCAGAGGTCGACCGGATTCCCCAGTTACTATTTTAACTGAGGCGCATGCTTTTCACGACAACCGGAAACCGTGACCAAAGCGCACTGCATACGGAGAGTGTGAGAGAAAAACTTTATTGGCCCGTGTGTTTGGACCCCCGTGTCCCTGGACCACCGTGCGGTCCCATGCCACGTCTACATGGCGATGCCTCTTGATGGGGCAGCATACGACAGCACAGAGGGGGGGAGGGGGTACAAAGAAAAACAAGGAATGTGAGAACAAACAAGGAAGCATGCGGAGGATGCGTAGGACGAAAGAAAAAAAAAAGGAAAAGCATGCAAGTAACCGCAGTGTGTACTAGCTGCGCTGAGTGGGTAGGAGAGACGTACAACACTAAAGAAAGATGTGTTCGAAAGAAAAGGCACAGGAAGAAAGTTCGTGGCTTACCACTGAAGCTAAAAACCGATACGCTCGTCTTCCAAGCCCAAAGTCATGCACAGCTGCGCCTCCGATGCGCTAGGTACTGGGGTCGATTCTCAGTGCCGCCGGGCACCCATTGGTTTTTCTGATGCATAGAGTGGCACCATGACCTGGCGCTTGGCTGTGGGGGGGGGGGGGGTATCTCTGTCTCTAGGAGGTGGTCTCTCCTTCCCACTATTTTCTTTCACTCCCCTTGTCCTGTGAGGACTTGAGAGAGTTACCCTGCGCTCCGAACCGAACAAGAATTTCCTTTCCAAAGAATTTCTCTCTCTGCCCAGAAGAAAGTCTTTCCTAACCTGAAACTATCCCAAGCAAACAAGTTCTGTCGTCTCTTTCTTCCCCAAACCGCTACAACAAGAACGATTGATACAGGGCTAGGTACACATCTACAGGAAAAGGAGGGAGAAAAATACGAGGACGGGGGCTGACAATACGCCCCTCCCCCCTCATGGTCTGCCACTAGCTGCAGCAGTGGGGGAATATAACCAGTATAGTTTGCTGCCACATTGTGGTCAGCCGACGATGACAGGGCTGGAAAGTGGCAAATTGTGTGGTGTTTGTGTGTCGTCATTCTGACTGACTGTTTTAAACACGGCAGTGGTGCCGCAACTGGCAAACTTTAAGTATGACAGCATTCAAGTGCAATTTCATCCAGGACTGGACGAATCCCAAACATTCCGAGTGTGCAGCATGGATTAGGCCTGTTAAAAGCAACGCGAACGTGGCGTACTGTGTGCTATGCAGAAAACAGTTTTCACTTAGTAACATGGGAAGGAGAGCTGTGACAAGCCACACCAATAGTAAAAAGCATCGACTTGCTGTGAGTGGAGCCGGAACACCCTCGGTAGCGTCATTTCTGATGCCGCCAACAAGCGGACCGCCGGTCGCCGTTGTGACCAAAATGGGGCCAGTAATGCCAGGATCTGCGCAGGCTTCACCTGCTACAACTACGCCTACGGACTTCGAGCCCCGAAGTACAGCAAAAGATTTGTTTCAACGTGACAAGGAGGTAATTAATTCAGAAGTCATATGGTGCCTAAATGCTGTCATGACGCACTCGTCATTCCGTGCTGCTGCGGCATTGGCTTCTCTGTTTCCGCTAATGTTTCCGTCATCAGCCACAGCCAACAAAATGCAACTTGGCAGGGACAAGGTGGCTTATACCATTGTCTGCGGACTCGCGCCTTTCTTCAAAGAGAGCCTTATGTCGGAAGTGAACGAAGCGCCCTACCTCGTCATAGCGTTTGACGAATTGTTAAACAAAGTTGCACAAAAGGAGCAAATGGGCATGTTGGTTCGCTACCTGATGTCATGCTTTCTTGGGCGCACTCGAGCAGAAGAATTGGTGTCCGCATTTAAAAGGGCAACAGAGGGACTCTCGCGATCAAAAATTCTCCAGATTTCAATGGATGAGCCAAATGTGAACATGAAGTTTCTCCGCGAGATCAAGGAAGAACTGCGTGAGTCTAATGACGGCCATCTAATTCTCGATGTTAGTAGCTGTGGACTTCACGTAGTGAACGGCGCGTTCAAAATGGGACACGCAGCAACAGGGTGGCAACTCGTCGAATTTCTCCGGGCCGTGTACAATTTGTTCAAATGCATACCTGCCCAAGGTGCTGAGTATGCATGCATCACTGGGAGTAACATCTACCCATTGAAGTTTTGCGCCGTGCGGTGGCTTGAAAATTTCCGTGTAATTTCGAGGGCCCTTGAGGTTCTGCCGTACATGAAGATGTACGTCGAGTCGTGTTGAAATGAGAACAAGCAACCGATCAGCGCCAGTTACGCCGTGGTCGAGACAGCCATCCGCGACCCTCTGCTGTGTGCAAAGCTAACCTTTATGCTTAGTGTCGCGGAAGAACTGCAGCCGTTTCTGGCTCAGTTCCAGAGTGAAGCACCGATGCTTCCATTTCTTGGCACAGCACTGAAAAAGCTTCTGCGATCGCTTATGAGCAAAACAGTGAAGAGAGCTGTGCTGATGGCAGTGCACAGTCCATTGAAGTTGCTGAAAGTAAATATGGACCTTCCTGTGAACATTTTTCCGGCGCCGAAGATTGATCTTGGCTTTGCTGCGAAAAATGCGCTCCGAAAGGTCCCGAAACTTTCAGACTTGACTATCCTTCAGTTCAGAAGCGACTGTGGCGCTTTTGTGAAGACCTGCGGCAAAAAGATTGTGGAAAGGTCGCCGCTGAAGTTCAAGCTGACGAGGGGGTCGTCATCTCTCGACCCTGCGTGCGTGCTGATTTCCGAGCTTGGCGAAAGGCGTTTGACTGATGCACAAGTTGAAGCACTGACGGAACGTTCCACCAGTGGATGACTGGAACAGAAGCTGATCGGTCTATGCGGTCTTATAAGCAAGTATGTTCTTTGGCCTTGACGCAAGCAGCACTGAAGAATTTTGATAGGAGCACGGATCGCCTGGATGCCCTTTGGGCACACATCTGTGGTCCAAACAAAGAACTGCTCACTTTTGCCAAAATGATCCTCTCTCTTTCGCACGGAAATGCATTTGTCGAGCGGGGATTTTCTGTCAACAAAGACTGCCTAGTAGAAAATTAGAAGGAACAATCTCTGGTTGCCCAACGAACCGTTTGACGCCGTGTCGTCAGCTGGAGGAGTTGCCAGTGTGCAGCTGACCAAGAGAATGTTTCAAATGGTCCGTGGGGCGAACGCACGTTGGAAGGAGGAGCTGGAGAAGACTAGAACAGATAGGGCCGACGCGTTAAAAAAGGAGCGTGAAAGGAAGCGTACTGCTGCTTCTTTGAAGGAGCTACAGCTAAAAAACAGTTTTGGCAGACACTGAGATGCCCAGGTTTCCCTCATACTAACAGAAATAGACTCTCTGAAGCAGTGATGCAACATTGTAGGTGTAACAGGACAGTTGAATTGACAGCTTCTGAGACAGAATCCAACTCGCTGCATTGTTCAGTTATCAAATTGTTGAGGTTGCATTTAATTGATAAAAATAGCTCATGTTCAAAAATGTTTCCCTATATAGACCTTTCCATCGGCACTCTCGCACCGGCGAGCCGGAACCTGTTTTTGTCGTCGGCTAGCGCGCGGGAGAGAGCTCTCCGCGCCACACCCCCCTTCGTTGGGCTGTTTGTAGCGCCGAGCCGCCCATACGTTTTGCCGTGCTTGCACGGTGCGCGCGCTGCTTTTCACTCACTAGTGCGGTCACTAGAGGGAATCACTGCATTGTTTACAGTTGCACCTACTACCAGAAGAAAAGAAATTCTGCACGTAAACAGCTGTGCAGCAAGCACAACGTTGCGCAGGAGGAGTGCATCTGCGCACTCACTGATGTACTCGTGCCAAAACGCCGCACCTCTCGTGTTTTCTTTCTTTCTTTTTTTTTTTTTGGGTATTGTCCTTGCTGTTGTATGCCTCCGGCCTTTGCGATGAGCTTTTCACTTCCTCATCGACTTTGTCTGTTGCAGCAGCCATGAAACGATCTGCCTTCTTATGTGAGCTGCTGTACACACATTCCCGGAACCTTTGTCGTTTGTTGGAGGGAGGCTCTACGCTTCCCTATTTTGTCTTTCTTGAGCGTGCTGCTAATTTTATACATAAATATATATATTCGGGACGAAGGCGTTTACGCTTGCGTGTTTGAAAGCATATCCACCTAGTTAATTGAAAAATCATGCAGAGCGAACAAGCGTGCGGGTCCGTCCTGCGCAGCGCAATACAGGTGGGCGTGTTTTGTTGAAAGGCAAACAGGCTTCAGCACCTTCTGTGACGCGGACACTTCCTTCAAAAAAAAAAAAATGGAGAGCTTGACGGAAGTCGATAATGAATTAGGCTGCAAAAACCGACCCGAATAATTGCTTCTTAACCATGACTGGGATAAATGGGAAACCCGATTAGAACAAGAAAAATCCAGGTCTCACACACCATGTGAGCAGATGTTATGCCAAGATGCTAGCAAGGTTTTTATGTATTAGCCAACATTATTCATTGCAAAGAAAGTTTGCACACAATAGCCGACAGTTGAAGGAACTCTAGCCAAGAACAGCTATCTAGCGCTGGTTTTAATTGAGTAAATTCCGCACATATGCCATGGTTTATACATCATGCCACAACATTTTTACGATGTTATGCACACAGATATATGTGTGGCATTTACTGACTGACTATTACACCTTGTTAAAGTTTACTTGATTTATTATCAGTGTCCGAACGCCGTTGCACTACTTCTTGAGTTTGTCTTTATGTTGAGTAATGATCATCTCGAGCCACGATCATGTCATGTCATGAACATTACTCTAAATATCACATCCCTCGAGCTGTACCTTTAGTTTGACACCCATTTCAACCCCCTTAAAGCTTTCCTGTTGAGTCATAATCATGTCGTGCCATGACCATATCATGGTATGAAAATGACTATAACTCATATCACATCTTCACCTGTGCCTTTCATTTTACAACCGGTATTTATCCCCTTTCATAGCTTTTTGCATAATTATGCTCATGTCATATCATGCAAGTGATGTCATGAACATGATTATATCTTACATCACATCCCTCGAGGTTTACTTTTCCTTTGACACCTATCTTCACCCCGTTCCTAATTTTCGCACTGTCATGCTCATGTCATATCATGTATTTCATGCCATGAACGTGACTAACTCAGGTCTCTCGTCCTATATCTTTCGTTTGACACCCATTTGACCTCCTTCCTTTACATTTATTTTTGCAGAGTCATGTTCATGACATGAGCATATCATGTCATGAACGTGACTATGACCAATATTACATTCTTCGACATGCACCTTTTGTTTGACACCCATATTGATCCCCTTCCATTAGTCTTATGTTTGCAGTCATGCTCATGTCATAGCATGTTATGGGCATATTGTGTCACATCATAAACGTGACTACAATAGCCAATATCACATTTTTCGACGTTCACCTTTCGTTTAATGCCCATCTCAACCTGCTTGCAGGATTATTTTTTCAGTCATGCTCATGTCATTGCATGACCTTAGCATATCATGTCGTGTACGTGACTATGAACAATATCATATCCTTCGACAATCACCATTGGTTTGACACCCACTTGACCCCTTTCCGTTAATTTTTGCTTCTTCATGCTCATGTCATGAACATGACTACCTCTATCACGCCTCTCAACCTACATCTTTTGTTTGACACCTATCTTGACCTCCTTCCTTTACATTTGTTTTTGCAGAGTCATGCTCATGACATGAGCACATCATGTCATGTCATGAACGTAACTATGACCAATATTACATTCTTCGACATGCACCTTTTGTTTGACACCCATATTGATCCCCTTCCAGTGGTCTTATGTTTGCAGAGTCATGCTCATGTCACAGCATGACATGAGAACATAGTGTCCTGTCATGAACGTGACTATGACCAATATCACATCCTTCGAGATGCACCTTTGTTTGACACCCATCTCGACCGCCTTCTTAGTTTCAAGCTTTTCCTCGTATTATGTGTCATTAATTACATGCTTTGCAAAATCAGGTCAATAGTTAATCGTGATTTGGTAATCATCACGGTGCACTCTCATTATCGTAACCACTCTAACCTAATATGTATCACTTACAAACATTAGTTGGCGATTTTCAATCATTGATTTCTTGACATGCTCACTTTCATAGTTATAGTCATGAGCATGACTTAAAGCCTGGCTATCATGTTGACTATGCCTGAGTCATGTCCGAGTTAAATTAAGGGTTTGTTTGATATATCGTGTTACGTGATTACTCATTTATTTCTCAAGGTATCGTTTCTTGTGATAATTTTCCATAATTTTGGAACCACCCTCTTTTAAAGACACTCTGACTGAAACGTTAAGTTACTCTAATTGAGACATTAAGGCTCTCGCCTTAATGAGTGGCACCATTGTTAGCAAAAGCAACAGTATTTTTATTATGAGGCGAGTCATCTTACAACAGTAACTCAAAGAAGATGCGACACGGTTCCCGGTTTCCCAGTTTTACTGCTACCAACCGGCCCCGCTGATCCCTCTGCCCGCGCAATAACACGCCAAACAATGCCGATGGCAACTGTTCTGCTAATCAGTCAGATCCCACATACTCACAAATAAACCTGCCTAACGATTCCGCGATGTTTACAAAGAGCGGAAGCAAGATCTTGCTAAACGCACACAACGAATTCACGCGCCCGCATGGAGAGCCTGGCGAGCAAACAGCCCAGGATGGCGTCGCCGCTAGACGTCGCTAGCGGCACTTCATGGCGGCGCCCACGAGGGCTCTATTGGAAAGGTCTATACACACCTCTTTTTATTCGTAGTTGAAAATTGCTTATTCTGTTTGCAATGTTGTCCATTTTTCGAAATTTTAATTTGCTGTGCATCTAATTCTTACTAACCGCTCCTTTATTTTTGTGTGAAATAAATATTTTCTTACCATTCCAAGGCGGTCAAGTCATATTTAAGTCTTTGAGGGTTTTTGCCGTAAATGTATGGCGGTGGTTTTCTGTCGCGCAAGTCTTTGCCGTGCAGGCATTTTCGACCCTCCGTTTCAAATTTCGCGCCATAATGACGGTGCATGCTCACTGGGAGGTGTTGCTGCTTCCTAGGACTTACAAGAAGCGTTTGTAAGTCCTCTCTCCATGGGGAGAGGACGCGGCGCCGATTCTACACGCCGCACGTGACGCGTTGTACCGCGTACGTGTGGTTAGGGCTTTACCTCTTTGCGGAGATAAACAGAACTGATTTCTAGCTTGGGGAGGGGGCATCGCGCGGTCTGTGGCGACGTCGGTGGGCAACGGAGTCTCTTGAAACCATGTTTTTTATCTTCATCGGCACTCCTTTGCAGAAGCGGCGGAAGTTGATTTTCGTCTTTATTGGCGTAGCTTTCAGCTTGTTTAGTATCAACGCTTACGAGCGATTCTTGCTGTTCTTGATTACTGAGTTTTACTCTGCCCAAGGCAACCGCACGCAGAGAAGATACCGTGTGTGTGCCAACACAGCTGGTTGCTCCAAGAGAACAGAGATGCGTTTTATGTGCGCGTTTTATGAGTTTTATAAGGTGCTGTGCGTAGACCCGTTTTTCAAGCAACACCACATTCTAAAATACTATTTTAATAGCATTTTAGAACGTGCAAATTGTTTACAATTTGCAGTTATAAGTGATGCTGACACCAAAATACTGTTCCTGATTTTTTTACAATGTTTTTCCAACCTTACACATTTCGTACATTCAAAATCTGCAATTTCTCAATTTGGCCATCTGGGAAAGTGTTCTTTTTTTTTGTTTTTTTAATTTGGCCCTCAAAAAGTTCAACATGCTTACTAGTGACGGCATTGGGTGACATAGTGCCTACCCGCATCGACATGAAAAAAAGTTATGTGCCACTCAGGGAATTTTGCAGAAATACTCAGGGAAAACCTCAGGGAATTTAGCAATGTCAACTTGGTAGACACCCTGGGCCTGGCATAACGAGCGCGCTGCAAGCGCCTTCACCGCGCCGATCTCGCGTGGGACTGTCGAAGCAGGGCAGCCAAGCGATGTTACAGTATTTTCAAATAGTTCATTCTTCCAAAATATACGGACAAACTTCATGGCAGGAGTGGAGATGCATTGGTGGACAGCATGTATAACCGTTGATATGCAAAAGGTACATACTACGTGCAGCCCTACCACAGATGTCAGGAGTACAGCTGTCCACGACTAAAGGAATAAATACATGGAACTTCACGAATTCGTCTCATCAGAGTATACCACTGAACTCCCTACACTTTTGCGATGATTCCCTATGGCTCCATTCACAGTACCAGTATCCTGCAGCTTGATTTGAACTTAACCACGCAACTTTCGCAGGTGTCGAATTGTGCGTGCGTGACTGTCATTCTTCTGGTACTTACTGGCCATTTTCTCTCGTCATTATCCTTTTGTGAAGCTTCATTATATATATTATTTCACCATTCGTGTTAAATATGCTTCTCGTGATGTAAAATAAATGGCAAACTTTTTTTGTGTGTGGACTGATTGGAAGTCTTACAAATAAAGTCTTACAGGCTTAGCTTAGCTGGCATTTCATTTACTCCTGCTGGCGGTGCACTGTCGTCGCCTCGACAGTGGTGACACCTCATCGCGCGAACGCACAACTCTCAACATGTCCCCCCCCCCGGCCTCGCGCTACGTAGCATGCGATTCAAAACGCGAGACAAGCGCACCTTATTTCTTGTATTTCATTCATTTTACGCAAAATACGAGGCTAACAGTAGGTGACATTGGATAACACAGCTTACGTCGCATTCTCACCAGATTGGAAATCGAGGCCTTTGCTACTGGAGACGAACGCAAACGGCGCAGATTTCACGTGGCTTTTAGTTTTTTTCGCATCACCATGCTTAAGATGCAGTTTGAGATTATTTCGCGTGTGAATTTCGTCTTTCTGTCTTCAGAAATAAAAGTTACGTGTTAGAGGATGCTAAGATACAACTAAAGACAAAATAGTGAGAATTTTTCAGAAAACCGCCACTTTTCTGCCCCTATATCCCCTTAAAGTTCTGCCATTTTGATTGGCAGCATCGCCGGGTTACATGTATAAATCATGTGGGGCACGGAGAAAGAAGTATTTGAGGAGAGGAAACTGCTATGCCACAGCAGCGTGCGGCGGCGGCCCGTTAATGTAACGCTTGGGCTTGGGGTTAATGACGCTGCAGGCCTGTGCCCATCGTTTACATGTCATCCTATGGGCACAACACATTATTGTGTTACCGTCTCATATATTTTGCGAATTTTCTGAGTTTTCACACTGTAGCGTCAATAAATAGGGGCGGCGGACATTTTAGCTGCAGTTAGTAATACATGCTGAATTAATTACGTGCTGTACAGCGCTTGGAACGAGCTGCTTGCACTCACTCCAGAGCAGACGACACATGCCGCTGGAAGTCATTCGCTGGCGTGTTGTGAGCACGCATATGTAAATGGCCTTGTGAAGACAGGCCATGAGAGCTTGTGTGTATTCTTTTTCATCTGCTGACTCTAGAACAGTCACGGGCTTCCGCAGCACGACGTCGTGCCGCTGCAGCCGATCGCGGTCTCATTACTTCCGACAGAGGGCGCGTCGGTGCGGTGCCCTACGGCATGACTTTACTGAGCCCTGTTTCCTCTCCTCAAGAATTCTTGCTCCGTGATGTGGAGTGTTGTAAGCACCATGAAGCATGTCATTAGCATTGCATTTTCGGCGTTATGTGCTCGTAGTGCCCGCATAGATAACACTCATGTCACACCAAAACTGACCGAAATGAACATGTGCACACAAAAATAAATAGCCAGAAGCTGACGCTATTGCTGGGCTGCTAGGAGTTCTCACACAGATAGTGATAACAAAGTGTTCCTTTTGTTTTTCAACTGTGAGGTGGTTGTGAGGTGGCAACCACCGTTTCATAACAATGAAACGGTGGTTGCTGGTGCCTTTTTCTTGTTTTTTGGTCATTTCCGTCAGTTTAATTATTTTAAGGAAAAAAACTCTTAAAATAGTACGTGTGACAATGGCTGCCTTTACCATAGCACCTGTATGGTTCATTAACTCTTTTGTTACCACGGGAAATTGGCTGCTTTTTCTGTTTTAGTTAGGAATTTTACTGTTGCTGAATTAACACCACGCTGCACCTAAACAGCTCGCAGCAATTTTTTCGGAAATAAGGCACAGCCTTTCATGTTCTGCCTACTGTGTGACAGCACCTCCTGCACAACATTGCTCTTTTTTTTCGTTTCTGGCATGTGGCCAGTGTGCGTGCGTGAAAACGCGCAGCTGTCATCGAAGCTCACAGTTCAGTGAGCGGGCTCAGCAGGGAGGCACTCCTTAGTTGAAGCGCAAGATAATGAAAATAGGCTTAGGGTACCACGGGCAAACTAGGTATTATTAGTATCGTTTCTATAGTAGACCAGCTGCACACTGCAGCAACTTGAGTGGGTGGACATCTCATTTTGAAACTGTCGCAGTCTATCTTAAAGGGACACTTGCACCTACATATCTCACCTGCATAGATTTTGTGGTGCGGTCATTTTATTATTATTGACTATGTTTCTGCATTCTATTCAAAGTACTTGAGTAGCAAAGTGCATGAGT
Organism: Hyalomma asiaticum; assembly: GCA_013339685.2. Lineage (NCBI taxonomy): Eukaryota > Metazoa > Arthropoda > Arachnida > Ixodida > Ixodidae > Hyalomma > Hyalomma asiaticum. Next base: position 240,601,198 of record CM023481.1, read on the forward strand.
AGTAAGTGGTTGAGCACAAGAGTAAGCCAATCTCCTTATGTGTGTACATGCAGGCGGTGCTCCTGTAGGGTCCAATGCCCTAGGTATGCTGCCCACGTCACCGGTCACGTCACCCAGCGTCGCTGCACTGGGCAGTACCACCTCGACATAGGGGGTCAAGGGTCACCAGAGCAGATGTGCCCCGGAAAGCGGGCGCCTGCCGCTGGGAAGGCGGAAGGGAGCACCCGGCATGCCCTGCTGGCCGGCCAGCGCTCGTTCACCAGATGGCTTCTTCCTTCCCCTCTTCCCACCACCCGTGTCAACAGACCAGTCCTCGCACGGACTGCAACCAGAAGCAGCCCCTAACTGATGAAGAAACAGTAGTCTGTCAAGACCAGGGTGTGGGCTAGGCACCAATGCTTTCTTCATTTTTCTCTTTCAGTTGCGCCCCCCTGCCACTCTTTGGTTTCATCCTGTTTTGCTGCTACCCTGTAAAGCTGAACCTGCCATCTGTCATGCCCCTGTTATGTCTCGTGTCTGCACATGTGATCAGTCTTCATACAGAATGGAGAAAACTAGTGGTTGCCAGCAATGTGGAGAGTGTGCAACTAAGGTGTAGATGCAGGACTCTGCCTTTTTTTTTTTTTTTTTTCCCCTCCCCTGAGCCATGCACACACCTCACCTCTACATGCTTTTTACGCGCATGATTATTCTGTGACATTTGCAGCCGTGCTTGTGAGATGCTTGTCTCTCCATCTTAATATTAATTCTCAATGTATTCTCAGCTTGGCTGCAAATGTACAGTAGTTAAGACTGCCTTCTTTTCCATGGTGGCTTCTCTCCTGTTTATTTCTCATGAGACTAACAAAAGAAAGTCTAGGTCTTCATTCTGCCATCTTGAAATGCTTAGCTATTCTGTGCTGCACGGTGGTTCACACTTGCGCGTGACTGATTCTCCAGTGTACGCATTTTGTTTTTTGCCACCCCCTGAATGTTGAGTCCATTTCATTTTGGTGTGTGCTTTGATTGCGACGTGCATCTGCCAGCTGGTGTGTGTGATATCGGCTTCATATGGTGGGAAGATGAAGCAAGCGACATCAAATAAACTCTACCTTCATTTTTTCCCCCCTGGTCACGGGTTGTAGGTTTTAACATTTCCCATGTCTGATTTATTTTATTTGCGTGTGTGTGTGTTACACAGGGGTTGAAAGTGTTGTGAAATGCTTTGTGTGTAGGCAAAATGTCTTCAAGAGCTAGGCCAGTTCCAAAGAGTTTTTTGAAAGTGCCGTTGAGCTCGAGCTTCTGCCTACGCTTTTTCCCCCACAGCTATGCAGATGCCGTTGCAAAGTCAATGGGCAGCTGACAATTGTTCAGACTTTTCTAAAGCAACTTTGCGGTCGTGATGTGGTTATAATTTGCAACATGTCCAGATGTTTGCGCTTGGCTCATGAAATTGTGAAAAAGGACTTTGGCACTGACATGCTGAACAGGACGATGTTGTCCCTCTTGTGGTATGATGAATAGAGTTTAGAACTCTTGTGAAATTGAGGACATTCATACCCCTGCAAGAGTCCTGTCTGGTTTGTACCTGCCTTTATTAAATCGCAGTTACGTAATCTAGCTTTCGCTGTGCCGAAAACCTTTTTTGGTTGCACGATTTCAAGCACATTATTATGGTCCATCTTGATGGATGACACACTGATACAAGTACGTCCAGGTTCATGACAAGGTAATTTTGCTGTTGTATTTTGTTCCGAGGCCGCAGCTGATGGTTTCATTGGTACAAAAAAAAGCATCTTACATTGACAGCACTGCCATTTGGGAAGTCTATATGTATGCATTCTACATTTTATGTTATAAAATCGGGCAATACTGCAAATGCTACACAGATAGTGTAGTGTATTCACAGAAGTCTAGCTAATTTCAGGGCACTGTTCGTGATCTGATACATTTGCGCCGATAATACATTATGATGTAGGGGTGCAAGTTTACACGAGATCACATTTTTTAAAATTGGTGCTTCTGGTTGGCAATGTATTACATTTGGCCATGAGCGCAAATTATTCTCTGTGACCATTATTTGCCGAAACCTTTTCCTCCACCATTTTGTGTTAAGTTTGTATCTCTGGCACCGTTCATCCAGCACTATAAATATAGGCCCCTTGCTTTTTGGAGCTGTGAGTGGTGAAAGTCAGTAGTGCAAAGTTGCAACTTTCATTTAGCTGTGGAGCTATCTGGTGCTAAGCAGTGATGTTACCTAATTCTGGTATGTGTTGCACGTGTTACGAATTTGACCTGCGGGGGGGGGGAGCTATGGTCTTCCTCGCTGGCACATAGAATCCGGCATAGAATAGCGGACCAACTCGCTTGCTTGACCTATGGAAGAAAGTAGGCAAGCACTTTTGGTGGCACCTGGCTCTCATAAAGTGGGGGATAGCATGGTGTACTGTTCATAGGTTTGGCTGCCAGTGCTTGAAGTGCCTCAGAGGCACTGTCATTAATTTTATGCGTGCCTTCTAAATAAGAGATGTTATTATCGGCCATACAACTCATTCCGGGCGAACAAGAAATGCAGATGCAGAACACTTTATGTACACCATATATTTGGTGATATATATAATGCACAGCCATGTCATAAAGTGTGCAGTTCGTATTGGTAGGTAGAGTGGATTTTCAAGACATGAATGATTAGCCACAAGAGCTTCCTTCAACAGAAGGTTCATTGCAAGCACAACACACATAGATGTGCAACGAAGGAAGTGCCAAGCAGACCACCTGAGTATTGAAAATTCCTTTTCCGCAAGTGCAGTTGACTGTGGTGATGCTGAGTTGGTCTAGAGTGCTTCTGTTGCGTTTTAGCAGCCTTGCCAACCAGTCTGGGACAGCTTATTGCAAAAGGGCACTTCTGTGAATAAGTAAGCTGTAAAACTGCAATCGTGTGTCCAGTTCGTTTCTCCAGCTTTGTAGCAGGTTCCTTAAAGGAGTACTGACACGAATTTGCGGCGGCGCAAAATAGATATTTTTCGTTTTCTAGTCATATATTGTTAACGCCCTCCGCACACGGAAGCCAGGAAACACGTACAAAAAATTTAGGTTGCTTTTAAAGTTTTGGTTGCTCAGCGCTGCAAGCCAGCCCCAGCGCAATGGGCACTACGATGACGTATCAGCACAGTCTTAAAAATCGCTGTCAGAGTCGCTGGACGACCGTGAAATTGTTTGCTTGCCCCACGTGTAACTGACCACAGACGACCGAGTTGCAGCGACGCTATCACGAATTACTGTCCCTACGTGGCTTAAACGTACGATCGACGCCTTTGACACGTCACTAGGAAACTACCCCCTCGAAACCGAAATTGGGCTAAGGGCGTCGTATTTAAGATATATTCATTGCGTTGCCGGGCACGATGATACTCTTTTTGGGGTTCTCCCCGCCAATGCTTTCACTTACAGCACCAATACGAGAATGTCAAAAATTCGTGTCTGTACTCCTTTAAAGGGCCCATGACAGCCATTTTTCTGTTGGGGACATTTAAGTTCTAATGAGTAGAACAGTGTCTTGTAATCATGGGATGGAGTGCCAAATTCTCCAGAAAGAAGTCTAATTAGTCACAGCATCGTTAATTTTGTTGAGTTTTAATGAAGCTTCGAAACGCGCGCCAAAAACTGCAAGAAACTAGCGCCGCGGGGCTAGCGCGGCGGCTGTCGGAAGTGAGCGCTGGCACTGATCGCGTGAGCTCAAGATTCGGTGACGTTGCGGAGAGCGCGAGCGCCAGACCAGCTGCTGAATTCGTCTGCTCGCCGCAGCCGCTTTGCATCATAGCGTGTGTACAATGTACGCTTGAGAAACCAACACGGAGAGGAAGCAAAAAACTACGGCTTTTGGCGTGGCCTCCGCGATCGGCTGCGGCAGCCAATCTCGGAGGCCATAGCGCGGGGCGCCCGTGTGTCTGTGACGTCACGATGTCAACTTACAGAAGTGAAACGTCACAGATGGCCCACTAACTGCGTCATACTAGTGGCGATGCCGCGAGGTGCTGCAAGTTCGGATGAGCATTCCCGCTTACTTTGAAACCATATTAAAATTACTTAGAGGCGACGTTCGCCGCTAACACTCGGTCAAGGTTGCCTTCGTATGCAGGAAAACCAATTAACGCAAGCATCTTGCGTTTGAAATTTTGGTGTCATGGGACCTTTAAGTCGATCATTTAAACTTGCTTCAGTGTGCCGTATTCAAGCTCGACCATGTGACGGTGACATCCTATTGGCATCGAGATCGACACTTAGCAGCACTAGAATATTCTAGTACACTCTAGCAGCACTGTTGCCGCGTGAGAGTGGATAGGTGATTGCGGGCGCACATTGAAATGTACACAGCGGCACTGTCGTGAGCGGTTTGAGGCAGTTAGCTAAATTAAAGCATTAATTGCAGTCAAGCAGTAATACATTCGTCCTTCAATCTCGCTTCAGTGCACTGCTCGCGCAAAACGTTTTTATTGCACGCGAAGAGAGCGGGATATGCCATTCAGCGGGGCACTGACACCACCCACCCGCCTCGGCGGTTCTCTCCGTCGATTTTTCTTTCACCATACTTGAGTTGTCTACTGTCTACAATGTTCGCATTGCTGTTAGGCGACTGAATGAGTTAAGTATTGAGTTCTCGCTCATTTTCCCTATTTGCGACAACAGAAAAGGGCTGTTACTGCGCATTGAGTTGAAGTAGCAGCTTGTGTATCTCCTACACGCATAATTGCGTTTTAATGCCTTGCATGTCATGTTTCACGAAACTCGTGCAGGGCTCACTTATACCCCTGTCACACTGGACGTTTTAATGTCATTCGAACGCAATGACATTCGCATCGAATGACATTATTCCGCTGCTACACGGCGACATTTAACATCATTCGAATCGAATGACTTCTGAAATGGAATGAGTTCGAGCAACTCATTCGCATTCGCACTGGGACCGAATGTGTACTCTCCACCCCAGAGAACGTAAACGTGCGGCACTGAGCATTCCTAATTTGTGAAACGTCATGTGAAAATGGTATTACTTTAGCGCGTTTGCCGATATTCATCATTTTAAAAAGAAAACAGCCGGGCAAGCCGTAACAAAATGTGTTTACTCTCGACATCAGCGGCGTCTGACAAGCTTCGGTATTTCGCCACAGGATGCAATCGCGAACGCCGTTTGCTTGAGCGCAGCGCTTATTACACTGCGTCTTAATTTAGCGTCTGTGTTTCTCCCCAGTCGAAAAAAACAATTGGAACCAATTGGGAAATTTCCACTTGGTCCCAATTGTAAATTAGTACACCATTGGGCCAATTGGACCAATTGGTTGTACGCCAGTTGGGCCAATTGGTTATAGTCCAATTGGTTCTAGCCCAATTGGTTCTATCCCAATTGGTTCTTATGGTGCAGTAGCCCATAACCAATTGGTTGTATTCCAATAGGGCCAAATGGTGCACTTGCCATTACAACCAGATTGTCCCAAATGTGAACACAGCTGGCGCTGCATGAGTGCCGAGTAGGGTGCCTCGATGTGCGCGCGCCTCCGCTCCAGGGTGGAGACACCTTTTGAAAGACCCCGCGCCGCCTGGCGGCCATATTGGTTCGAAAGTGTCGGGCGGTGCGCAGAGGCTGGCGCGGGAACGGTGCTGTAAACACGTTGTTCTCGACGTTTGAGATCAGTTCTTTGGCCGCTATGACAGGCTGCTGTGTGCCATGGTGTACCAGTTCACACGCGAAAGGCCAGCGGATGTTTCGCTTCCATCGCAACAGCGAGCGAAGAAAAAAATGGGAAGCACAAGTGAAACGCGACCGCTGGCATCCGAACGACAGCACCAAGATATGCGAGGTTAGTTGTTGACTTGTCTCGCATGTGGCCGTGCATTTTTTATTGCTGGCGGTGAGCATGCTCTTAAAGAAATCCTTGTTTGTCTCGCTATAGCTGCATCGCATAATCATCGCGTGAAGCTGCTTTTACAAAGAGGATGTTAAGCTTTGCGTTAAGCCTTGCGGAGTGAATAGATGCTTCGGCTACCTTGCCGATAAGCTTAGATAAGCTTGGTCAAGACAAGTTAATCATGCTCGTAGCCTATGCTAAATAAGCATAGTCAAAACAATCAATAGTAATCGATACGAATCAATACTGATTGATACTCAGTGATACCAATTAAGCCGCCGGATTAAACCAGGGTAAGCTTAGAAAAAGCCTATTTAAGCCAGCATATCGCAGCCTAATTGAATTTGGACAAGCGAATTTAACGCTAGTCCATACCAATCTATACTGATAGATACCTATCAAGTGGGATTAGGCAAGATTAGTAGAGATTATGTCGGATTACGCTAATCCGGTCCAAGACGAGATGGCATAGCCATGATGTAGGTTAGACCCGACTAGGCTATGTTCTTTCGGATTAAGCATGACTAAATAAATCCGGGTTAAGCTAATCCTCTACAAGTCAATGTTGAGTGAATTGAGAATGACTAGCCGTTTGGGTGACTGCGTATGGTCACATTAATCCGATCCCATTAAATTCGATTAAGCTGGATTAAGGTAGTCCGAATCTTCCACCACCCAGTTTTGAGTAAGTTGATATTGCCTAGTCAGTTGGATGACAGCGTATGGCCACATTAAGGCAATGTGGATTAAGCCGGATTAAGGTAATCCGCATTAAGCTAGTCACAAGCAAGTGAATTTGGAGTGAGATTGTCTTGCCTGTTGGATGCCTGAGCATGGCCACGTTAAGGTAGTCCGGATTAAGCTAATCCGGAATAAGCTAATCCTAAAGAAATGTTTTGAGTAAATTGAGATTGCCTATCCATTGGATGACTGAGTATGGCCACAATAAGACAATAGAGATTAAGCCGTCGTGGAACGCGAAGAGGAACACTACGCGCGTCATTTCTTCCCTCTAGCCTGGCCGTTAATTCACACAGGGCGAGCGCATGCGCAATAAGGGTGGTCACGCCACACACCACCACCGGTTTGAACTCGGCCATAAGTTGCTTCGCATCTAATAAAGTGGCTGTTAGAGCTCCATTACCGGGTGATGTATGTCATGGCCTACATGACATGCATGACAAGGTTTTCGTGTTATACTCAGCTATTTATGTTACTCATAATCTCTTATCATGCCACGTAAATTTTGGTGCTCTACAAGTTGATAAAACCGTCATTTGAGCTCCATGACCGGGTCATAATGTCATCGCGTACATGACATGCATGACATCTTTTTGGTGTTATAACCAGTTATTTTCTTTCATCTTACGCTGTTATCATGCCCTGTCAATTTTGGTATACATAAAGTTAATATTACGGCCGTTAGAACACTATGACCATGTCATGTGTGTCATGGCGCGCATGACATGCATGACATGATTTTCGTGTTATGACCAGTCATTCATGTTAGCCATACGCTCCTATCATGCCGTGTCAGTTTGGGTACACATCAAGTTACTAAAACGGCCGTAAAGCTCCATGACCGGGTCATGTATGTCATGGCCTATATGACATGCATGACAAGGTTTTCGTGTTATGACCAGTCATGTATACTTTGCTCATGCTCTTATCATATCATGTCAATTTTGATATACATGAAGTTGGCCAAACGGCCGTTGTAGCTCCTTGACCATGTCACGTATGTCATGGCGTACATTAAAGGCATGTCATGATTTTCATGTAATGAGCAGTCATTTATGTTTTCAACATGCTCTTGTCATGCCATGTTATTTTTGGTACTCATCAACTTAATCAATCGGCCGCGAGAGCACGAGAATCTACGCAGCCAGTGAGATAGATAGACCGATAGATACGCTCTAAATGCCTTTATTTCGCCATCAAATGTTTCGTGCGTAATGATTAGTGCTAATCTATTTGTTACCAACATTATATGTGCAAGCCCTACCGCCGGAAGGGATAAACTGAGCCAAATTACCGCGCGTTTCGCTGGAAGCGTTCCATCTATGCATGCCAGGCATTGCCACCGAACGCGAATGTTTGAACCAATATGGCGTCCACAAGAGCAGTGTCTCCACCCTGTTCCGGAGGAGCACATCGAGGCACCCTACTGCCGAGCTAGAGTGCATATAATGAAGCACGATATATGACGCTAAATATTCTCTTTCCCGTGCTGTCCATGTTTCATTTCATATATCACACTTCAGTAGATGCTCCCTAGCTTGGTTGACTTGTGCAGCGCTAGCTGTATACACATTTTAGACAATCTCGTTTTAATGCCATGAGCATTATTTGGCACTACTGGAACACAACCAAGAGTCTTTGGGCCTACTGCATAATGCTCTTTCATGTGTTCATGCATGTTACTTCTTGCTGTTTTAAATCGTATTCTATATCCAACAAAGGAGCCGCTTCACGCAATAATCGCTTATTAGAACGGGAAGTATATTTGACACAGATACATTAAGTGAAAAACAGAAAAGCTACTTTATTTAAAACACATGTTGCATGGTAATTATTTGTCAGGTCACTCGTTCTTGCCACAACCCGCAGTAGTCTAGCTCTCACGCAGCAGCCTGCGCAGAAAGAGTCAATAAAGCAGCGTTAACAGTCTATAGTACGAATTAAACACAAGCAAGCTTTGAAAACGGGTAAGCTTACCTTTGACTTGCGCAATTCCGGAACGGCGGTGACACATGAGCCGGTTGAGTACATCCACCTAGCTCACCAAACAGGTCGCCGGGAAGTTGTTAGGGCTAATGTTTTTGATTTTTATCCACAACCCGCACAACTTCCAAACGCTTATCAACACCACATCGAACACCACAGTGAATAATCATGGCCATAAAGCACCCAGTGCATTCATTTCACAACAGATAGCTGCAATACACATGAATACAACGAAAACGATGCAGAGACACTCGGCACCACAGCACAGACACGACTGCTTCTGCCGCTGCCTACAACCACGTGTGGCTGATGTTGATGACGCTGTCTCGTGCAAATCAGGGTGGAATATAAAATTCAGACAGAACCGAATTTCGCGAGACACATTTCTTTGGCGGCATAATACAGGAAAGGGACAGGCACCATTTCTCAATAGGGATGTATTGCTCTACGTCAGAGGTTAATTCGTTCCCGGTTGGAGGCTGTATATTAGCCCAATTGGAAGCGAGCCCGCAAGCTCCATTTGGCCTGACTGGTTTCCATTTGAACCATTTGGCCCAAATGGTTTCCATTTGGACCAATTGGTTCCATTTCCATTTGAACCGTTTGGCCCGAATGGTTTCCATTTGGACCCATTTGGCCCAAATGGTTTCCACTTGTACCAAATGGTTCAATTTCCATTTGAACCATTTGGCCCAAATGTTTTCCATTTGGACCATTTGGCAATGACAGCTATCCCAATTGGTCCTGTTGGTAATGCCAAATGGCCCAATTGGAAAGTGACATTTCAATTTGGACCCATTGATATTTCCAAATGGTTCCAATTGTTTTTTTCGACTGGGTCATTAACGCGCTTTGCTTGCAAAAACAGTAAGTGAATGGTTCGCCTGCTGCAAGTCAGCGCCCCCTTTGAGCGCTGCCGTATCAGCTGCAAATTATTCTGTTGGTGTAATTCAGTGAAGCAAAGCCCTGCGTTTATTTTAAATAAAATAGGACGACTTTTCAGCCACTCTGCACTTACGCTTTGCAGCTTTTAGGTCCAGTTCCTTTGGAACTATCGTCACCGATATCGTAAACGAATGACATTACTTCTTCGTGTGTAGCACAACCGCGGGTCGAATGATATTCGCTGCACCGAATGTCATTCGAATCGAATGACGTTAAAACGTCTAGTGTGACAGGGGTATTAGTCAAGCTACGTGACTATACGACGCTTATATTTGACACAGGCCTATATTAAGTAAACGTTTTAGTACTCTAAACATCGTTTTCTTCCCATGATTACTTGCGTGACCGTGACAAGAAAAGGTTAATTTCTTATTCACAAAAAAAGAATTGTGTTCTTCAAACGACAAACGTCAGCTATTTTCCGTCATGCTCAATCGCACATAGCGAGACTATTACTGCAGTACTGCATTTACACGGTGTTTTCCGCTTGACTTACTCAGAAGCGCGCTAAGTGCACTGTGCTGTATACTTGAAATGCGCAGCAGCACCCAAACTGAAATAGCTGTGCCGAGCCGGAGGTGCGACGATGACAGCACGCTCAAGATACAGGCGCTCGGTGAATTTCAGAAAAGAGCAAAGGCTGCAGCGCAATGCCAAATAACGCTGTAACTGATACTTTGTTGCTTGGATAAGAATACGTAAAAGCATTCAACACTGCACCGTCTCAGGGAACAAAGAGTGGGGGACTTGCGCGCAAGGAGCTATCCACACTTGGTAGTTTCGCCCACTCGCCGCTAAGCGCCGACTGTGTTCGATATCGAGGCCAATAGGCCTCGTGCGCTCCTCTTTCGAATGCAGAGTTACTGTATGTGTTTCCCTCGGGGAACAGAGTTGCGTCTCTGACAGAACTCGCCGCTCGCGCCCCCATTCGCTTAGAGCGCTCACGTGCGCAAAATGCATCCTTTTGAGGGAAAGCCAACTTCACGGCTGCGCGTGCGCTGACGCCCGCCACGCCACAATGGCCTCTACCTTCCGCCGTGCCACCGCTGTCCAATGTTCGACCGTGGCCTCGGCTATCGGCGACGGCAGCTGCCGATCGCGGAGGCCATGGTTCGACGTTCAGGCAGAGCTCATTTGACTTAGCTCTGATCTAATCACGTTGGTTGTGGCAGCGTGATGTGTGCTTTAATTTTGCTGGAAACTCTGTCTTCTCAAACATGTGGCAAAGAAAAACAAAAGGAAGTGACACTCGAAGCAGAATGATTAAATGGTCGTGGTCGGTCGTCGAAATCGGCACAGCGGGTTATGTCGGCAGCTCGATGCGACCCAATATTTATTTCAGTTTAGCAGTACGTTTTAGAGTGCACATCCCTACATACGCCTCACATAAGATATGTTTATATGGAGCAATTATGACCCTCATTAGTAATAGTTTCGTGATAGTGAAATCGTAAACGTTCAGGATAAGTAGGACTTCACGCCCGCTTGGTAACGGCTGGCTAGCCGGTGACAAAAATCGCACCGCAAAGAACAAAGACGTGCGCGTTTGAATATGCATAAGAATTCACTTTTGTATAGATCTAGCACAGACGCAGCATAAAATTTTGTAAGCCGTGTCCAGTTTCCATTACGCCGGATATACCTGTAGATCTGCGAAGATTCTCCGTGAACGCTATCTTTTTTACTTCTGTTATCTGCGCTCATCGTTTTTCAATGTACCTATTTTGTACTTTAAAGCCTTGCGTGAAGTACGACGTGAAACGAGAGATTTATTCAGCTTATACATTTTGTCCAGAATAGTGTCTTCATTCGATATTTACAAAAAATAAAATAAAAATCTTCTGCAGATACTGAGGGCCGTCGAACAATTTATAACCACTTATGTCTAAATTGGTAAATTGATTGTTTGTTCGAATCACCTTTCTTTTTCATTTTTGGAAGCGAAAGTCTTTCGGCCAGCGACGCGGAATGAACGAGCGAGAAAGCCACGCCACTGCTGAGCCGCGCCGTCTCCTACATTCGAGAGGAGCGGCTTTCCTGCTTAACGCGAATGGATGTGCAAGATGGCGGACCTAGGCGCAACTCTGCTAGAGTGTACTAGAAAGGTTTTCTAGTACACTCTAACTCTGCCTCCGTAGGGAGCATATACAGTAACTCTATTCGAATGGAACGTGCAGCGCCGCTGTGGCCACTGGCGGCGGCCACCGCAAAAAAATGCGCGTTCCCTACTCGCTGCCGGCCGTGCCAGAGCTACGCGGCGCGGATATTTTCTACGCACTCTCGCGTGTATGATTGTGGTTCAGTTAGGAAAGGACGCTAATTTCTGCAGCCCATGTAGGGAGCACGGCTAAGCGACCGTGGGGGTGGGGGAAAGGGAGTGAAAAAGAGGAGAAAAGGGCCGTAGTGGAGGGCTCCGGAAATTTAGACTACCTGGGGTACGTGCACTGGCAACGCACAGTACACGGGCCTCTGGCATTTTCACCTCCATCAAAAATGCGACCGCCGCGGCCGGGATCGAACCCGCGTTTTTTGGGTGGTAGCCCGGTACCGTAACCACAACACCGCGGGGGACGCTCACGTGTATGGATTCTATAGTAGCTTTCCCATAAAGCTCTAGCTTTATGAGATCACCATCAGGAAAGGGCCGAAGCTAGAATTTTATCCCTTTCCCACGATGATGGTGGAGACAACGTTGGCTTGCAGCTGTTCGGCGCGCGCAGTGAAGCTGCCGTTCGTTGGTAAATCTCTTTTTACAAGCCCTGAGTGCTATACATCACTCGACTGGCAGCAACGGCGGTACCAGAATCGGATACCTTAATGCGTGAATTGCATAGATCGTTCGGAATGGGGGGGTCTCATGATCGTCTGTCATGAGACGACTTATGAGGATGGTGCACTTGTGGCTGGATGGATGGATGTTAGGAACGTCCCGTTTATAATGGGGCGGTAGCCCGTGGGCCACCAAGCTAGAGTACACTCTAACCAAGCTCTATCTTTATTTTGGCTTCTATAAACGTTTGTTTTCCCGAATCACATATTTTCATAACAAATTTCTCTGCTCGCCTACCTATTTTATCCATTATAGTTCCGCTGTGAAGTAACAATCTTATTCGAACACCCTTGCGTTTCTGTTTGCTCCATATCTGGATCATAGTTTCCTACTAAAACACTAGAGGGAAAACTGGCGCTGCGATCGTGAAGCTGCCATGGGAATGATGGGTATGACATGGATTTGTCTAGTCTTCGTGCCTGCGGCTTCAAACGTTTTGGTGGATTTGCTTATTCCTGTTTTTTAACTTCAGTGACGCGAGTGACGTTACTACACTTTTTCATTATGCGACGAAGGCAGCGGCTGTAGTGTACGTTTTAATGGCTTTACTGCTAGAGATGACGAGACTGCCGCATGTACCAAAGTCGTTTGCAATGATGAGGTGCCCTGCAGTGTTTCGTTGTTTCATTTCATTTCATTTATTTACCTTAAAGACCTCAGAGGGGTATTACATAAGGGGTGGTATACAAATAATAAACAAATAACTATAGTTATTATTTGCAGTGGTATTTTACCCAACTTTAGAAATACTCGCGCTGCGTCTCGCGAACCTCATCAATGCGGTTTTGCTGTCCTTTTTTTTTTCTTTTGTATCAGAGTGCGATAGAATCTGTAACCGTAGGGTCGCTTTCACGGCTGACATACATCCCTTGTCAGAAGGCTGTTCGTATATCTTGTACTCCGGCATTTCAATTCCGCTGTCTGATTAATTCAACGCCGACCGAACGCGCCAAGCAGGCGCACAGTTATCACGCGTAGTAGTGGACGATAGGCAGACGCTCCTGCGGACGACGCTCAAAAAGTCAGCTCAGATCAAAGCTCAGGCGCAGTTTCCGATGGAGTTTAACGGCACGGTTGTTTATTTAACATCACGTTTTTTCACAAAACCAACCACCAAGCGATGGGCGATACTGCGCTCCTGCTATGGCCTCGCGCGGGGGCTTGACCCATGCATATAGTCTGTAAAGATAATGTGGAGCACTTGCCCTGCACTAAAAGAAGCGAGCGAAAGCCCGTTTCTTATATTTAGAAGACACATCTACCTTTTACATACTTGAAAATGTCAGCGCGTCGCTTACAAGAGCTAAAATCTTTAAGTTCGAACACAACTATACATCCGGAACTTAAACCTGTATGGACGCTGCTAAATCTGGGCACAAGCAGAGAAGGCAACATTGCCATATCGCACAATATTGCTAAATTTCTGAACGTTCAGTATTTTTCTAACTGTGGAAAAGCAACTAGTACTTGTGCACGCACATAGTTATTCCAAAATCTTCCGTTTTAGTGCAATATTTTGTCGTAAAGGACCTTTTTTTTTGAAGTTGTGAAGGAATATGAAGCCAGAAGAACGAAGACTAGGCAAATCCATGTCATACACTAGCGCGAGTTTTCCCTCTAGTATTTTAGTAGGAAACTCTATGGGCTGGATGGATGGATTGATGCTATGAGCGTCCCCTTTGTAACGGGGCGGTGACATGTGCACCACCAGGCTCGTAAAAAAATTTAAGAACTTTTCCTTTTTTCCCCCTCTCTCTTTAAAGGAGTACTGACACGAATTTTTGACATTCTCGTATTATTGCTGAGATGAAAGCACTGGCGTGGAGAACCTCAAAGAGAGCATCATGGTGCCTCGCAAGACAATGAATATATTTTTAATACGGCTTCCTAAAAAGCCCACTTTCGGTTTCGATTTCGAGAGGGCGGTTTCCTAGTGACGTGTCGACATAGTCGGACGTACGTCTGAGTCACGTAGGGACAGCAATTCGTGATATGTTCGCTGCAACTCTGTCGTCTGTCGTCAGTTACACGTGGGGCACGCAAACAACGACAATTTCACGGTCGTCCAGTGACTGACAGCGATTTCAGCGGTTTTTGAGAGACTGTGCTCATACGTTATCGTATTGTCCATTGCGCTGGGCTTGGCTTGCAGTGCTGGGCGACGAAAACATTAAAATCAAACTAAAATATTTTGTACGTGTTTCCTGGCTTCCGTGTGCCGAGGGCGTTAACAACACATGGCTAGAAAACGAAAAATGTACATTTTGAGCCGCCTCAAAATCGTGTTACTCCTTTAAAGGGGCACTGACACGAAAATTTTTGTCTGCTGTTTTTTCGCTGCAATACGTACCTGGGGACCTGTTCGCCATAACACGGTACATCATTTGCTCCAGCGTGCGTCAGATCATTATTTACGGCCTGTTTATTACCCACTAGTTTCAGTTTTGGTTTGGGAGAGCTCAAAACAACGAGGCGCCCGGTGCAGCTGGCGCCATCTAGCGCTCGCAATGGAGTAAACGAGTTCGACCATGTGAGCACACATAACTGTGACGCACTTCCGCACGACAACCGCCGCGTGCTCGTTTTCTTTCGCCTGTCGCACGTCCTGCGCGTTGTTGTCGCTGTTGCTGTCATTGTTGTTGGGTGGCAACTATTTTCTTGAGGTCTGGCGTCGCCGGCAGTCTACTAACGCAGCCGCAGCGAATGAGCAATGGCGGCTATGACGTCATCATTGCTAGCTGCACTGTCGGAGCTCAGCTGCCGTGGTGACGTCGCGGAAGTTGGGGATCTTCAGGTCACCTTTGCTGTTGTCGATGTCGCGATGTACGGCGTCTAGCGCTCGATTAAGCATGCGAACTTCAATATTCATTTAAATTACCTTCGGAGCTGTGTTCGCCATTGAGATTTGGTAGATGACATCTGTATGTCCACGAAAATTGATCCCACAGGCTATCTTAACAGCGAAATTTTGGTGTCAGTGCCCCTTTAAGTTGGCCTCATGCCTTTTAAATCTACTTCAATTAAATCGATCATACTATAGCGAAAACGTAAATTCATAGCCTAGTTCTCTGCCCCTTGTGGCAGAAAGTCCTTATTTTTCCCTATAATTATTTTTGTCCGTTCTCTCTACTTTTCTGCCACCAGTATTCTAACCGTCTCTTATTTCAATGGCGGGTATGTTCAGCTTTCTATTGTTCTCCCTAAAACCCAAGGCTTCATGTTCTCCGTAGCAGATGACATGTAGTGCTAGCTTGCAATGTGACAGGCTGTTTCCAGAAAATAAAAGAAAAACGCTATCGGGTAGTAACAACCGGACAGGGGGATCCCACGGCATTCTGCGAAGAGTACGTGAAAGGTGGGTTGTCCACGAGAGGGAGTTGGTGTGCCCGTTCCGGCAATGCTGTTCTACTAGCAGACATGTGTTTTCAATTTGCAATGGCTCGCGCTGTTTTTAACGTGCCGCTTGTGTGGCACTTGGAGATGGATACTAAGCCGCGACTCGCATATCCGTCTGGATCTTACTCTGTGGCCTGGACTATATAAGGCGCCCCGTACTTATCGTTCGCGACCCGCGCTGCTGCTCTTTTCCTCTTTTTTTCACGGGACGAAAGTAAAACCTCCTGAAGCAGCTTCTAGACGAATCGGCCTAGAAGTCCAGTCAGAGACTAGCTATGGATAGGATTCTGCACGAATCCCAGCTGGAGGGCTCCACAGAGGATGACATTCTCCGGTCGTAGGCCGCCATATACCCACCGGTCCCTCGTGCGACGCGGACTACCCCTGCTATAGAGGCCTCCAGAGGGAGGACTTGGACGCTCCTTTCTCTATGACTCAGGTCAGGGAAGCGCTTCTAAACCTTAAAGGGGTCGTGAAACGTTTTCTGAACATTTTGTACTTAGTGCGTATTCGGGGTCCTGACCCTCCAAACAACAATATGCATTGTCCCGTTGCATCATGTGGGTTGATTTAGAGCGATAAAAAACGCGGTTTCGGTTTCACTGCGCGTGTTCCCCTCAACTCTGCAGTTGACGTCATGTTAGTAGCCACTAGACCTCCGAGATTGGCGCGCCCTCGAAGGCATCTTGGAGGCCACGGGAAAACAAGCCGTGCTGCAGCTTTGTTTTGGAATGGCGGCACCGCACGGTTTCTAGGTATTTTCTTTCTTTCTAGCTTCCGATCGATCTCGCTCACTTCTTGTCTGGGAAAGGTTGCATAACACGTCGTTCACAACCAGATAGCTAGGTATGTCGAAGAACGCGAACTCTTCCCCTACAGCATGGTGGGCTTTCGTCCGTGCCTGTCCACTGGGGACGTTATGAAACTTATTTATCAAACATCAGATCATCGATAGGGACACTAGACATCAGGGGTATCCCGGCACTGGATCTCGAAAAGGCCTTCGATTCCATTTCGCATAGGCACATCCTCGATTCCCTTTCAGACATGAGCCAGGTTTCACCGGTTCGCCAGTTCTTTCCTTCGGGGCAGGCGCGCGACTATCAGGGTGGGCGAGGTGAAGTCTGACCGCTTCGAGATAGAGGAAAGGGGCACTTCTCAGGGGTCGGTCATCTCGCCGCTTCTCTGCAACGTACCGTATTCATTGTCACGGTAATATAGGCGCAGGAACAACATTCACATAGACACGAGGAGACAGGACAAGCGCTCACTTTCATCTACCTTTATTTTTGGCTACGCCGACAATATATACACGTACCACACGTATGCTCCATCAGTCAAGCACATCGCCACCGTCATCCGACATCACATATCATTACACACATCCGTCTAGATATTTTATCTCTCCTTTTCTAAGATTAACAGATGTATCGCTAATGCATTCTTTACCCTTCTTGAAAATAAAATATGCTTCTAACAGTTCACGAGCCGTCTGTTCCCTTCCCCTACCAAGAATTTTCGTTTCTTTCCAGTTTGGCTCGCAATCACTACATTTTGCACAGTGTTCTGCCATATTACTTCCACCGTTCTTAACAGCCCGTGCATGTTCCATTGCCCGTGCGTGTTCAATGACCGGGCAATGGAACACGCACGGGCTGTTAAGAACGGTGGAAGTAATATGGCAGAACACTGTGCAAAATGTAGTGATTGCGAGCCAAACTGGAAAGAAACGAAAATTCTTGGTAGGGGAAGGGAACAGACGGCTCGTGAACTGTTAGAAGCATATTTTATTTTCAAGAAGGGTAAAGAATGCATTAGCGATACATCTGTTAATCTTAGAAAAGGAGAGATAAAATATCTAGACGGATGTGTGTAATGATATGTGATGTCGGATGACGGTGGCGATGTGCTTGACTGATGGAGCATACGTGTGGTACGTGTATATATTGTCGGCGTAGCCAAAAATAAAGGTAGATGAAAGTGAGCACTTGTCCTGTCTCCTCGTGTCTATGTGAATGTTGTTCCTGCGCCTATATTACCGTGACAATGAACTTGCACCATCTAGCCCAGTATCAAGTTTCGTTAAACGTACCGTATAATGCGGAATATAGGTCGAGGCGGAATATAGGTCGACCCCCCTACCTTGACCAGCAAACACACACACACACACACACACACACACACGGAACTGTTTACTGATGCGCTTTATTCAGTCCTCCGAACTGTCGGAGCTCTCCTCCGAGGACGACTGCTTTTCGCTGGCCGCCTCCCATAGCATGTCGTCCTCGGTGCCGTCGAGAGCGTTGCTGATGCAGCACTTCTTGAATGCGCGCACCACCATTTCTTCAGGTAGAGACCTCCATGCCTCGGAGACCCAAGCACAAACTGTCGCGAGAGGTGGCCTGCGCAGCCGGCCTGTCGGGGTCCACGGGTTGTCGCCAGCCATCCATTCATTGTATGCAGCACGCACACGGTCTTTGAAAGGCTTGTTGAGGACGACGTCCAACGGTTGCAGCGTTGACGTCATCCCTCCCGGAATGACGACAAGATCGGTCTTCCCGTCGCGAAGCGCCTCCTTCACCGATGTCGTCAAATGCCCGCGAAATGAATCCAACACGAGCATGTTCCGGCGCTGCAGGAGGGCTCCGGGCCGCCGGTTCCACACTGTGCGATTCCACTCGCGCATTAGGGCCTCGTCCATGTACCCGCGGGAAGGCCTCCTTCGGCAGCGTCTTCCGCTTAAAGATGATGAACGGGGGCAACTTTCTGCCGCCAGCCGTGCAGGAAAGCATTACGGTGAAGCGCGAATGCTCGCTTCCGGTCGACAGCAGCTTCACCTCCTTTGCCCCGCGTTCACAGACTGTTATGGACGAGCTCGGCATGTCGAACCTCGAGCATGTCGAACCTCGAGCTCGGCATGTCGAACCACACCGGCGTTTCGTCGGCGTTGCCGATCTGGCCTAACACGTAGTCATGCTGCCGCCGGAGGCTATTCACGTAGAGCTGAAACTCTATCAGCTTGTCCTCGTACTCCTCCGGCAGCTTCTGGCATATTGACGTGCGCCGTCGAAGGGCAAAGCCTTTGCGTCGCATGAAGCGGCGGGCCCAATAAATGGACCCGTTGAACTCTTCCCTCGACAGACCGGCTTCACGGGCGAGCTCGACGGCTTTTAGGCGAATGAGCTCCGCACTCACTGGCAGGGACCTGGCACGGTACTCGCGGACGAAATCCGCACTTTGTCCTCGAGCTCGTCTCTCGCGGGTAAGGGCGCGTTCTCCTTCTTTGCGAGCTGGTCGAGCGTTCATCGAAGAAAAAGCGTTTCCATAGGCAACGCGCACCTTTCGCTCTCTCTCTCACAAGACAGCAGATGGAAGAGTGAGAGAGGTAGCGCGCCGGGAGGCACGCGCCGAGCGCGAGATCGTTTTTTTTTATTACAACGACGGACACGACAGAACCCTTGGCTGGTAGAGGTACAAAGCTTCGCTGTAAAACATTTATTGAGCTGCTATGTACAGAGAGGTTGTAAGGCAAACCAGCCCCTGGGCGAGCTTGCCTACACTACTGGGTGGAGTTCCTAATGAGGCACCCCACTGGTCGACGCCGCTGTCCTGACATGCTGGACCATGGCTTGTTGAGCCGGAAGTTCCCTCCCAGTCGCGAACTGCAGGGGTTTTGCTAACAAGAAGGCAGTTCTGCAGTAGCACATTAGGTTAGCGGAGCGCAAACCAGCAGTCATCTTACTGCAGGAGACACTCATTGACACGGCCATAATCTCTGGCTATCAAAACCATCTGGCGATCACCGCAGGGCGGGGAACGATCACCCTCGTTGATAAGCGGCACGTGGCTATTGCACATGAAATCAACGGATTCAAGATCGATTGAGCTGATCCCAGAACGACACAGGAAGGGCAGCATATTTATCCTCAACCTGTAAAGTAGTCCATCTAACTTGAAGCAGCGTTTTGTCGCACTCCTTAGAAAGGCGGCTGCTGTGGCGGGGAGAAACCCCCTAATTGTAGGAGGAGACTTCAACGCTCCCAGCTAGACGTGGGCTACACGTATGACACCAGCAAGGGCAGGCAGCTCTGGCGAGACGCGACTGAGCTAGGCTATACACTTTGATCACAGACCCTACTAACCCAACAAGACTGGGCACGTCGACATGCCGAGATACCACGCCTGATCTCGCATTCGTCAGACATGCGCGGAAAGTCACGCGGAGAAACACTGGGAACAGCCGAGCAGCAGGAAATGAAAGAAGGCTTTATTCAGTGATGCCGGTGTACTTGTACATAGGCAGAGCAGGCTTGCGCATGCATGGTCACAGCATTCTTGATGACGTTGAACCTGGGCCGGTATCTTATAAGGGTTCCAAAAGTGGACTGGTCCACTTGCCCGCGCGTGATTGGGTAAAACCGCGCCTGCGTCAGCAAAGGAGCGATTGTGACCAATCAGGCGAGGCCAAGTGAACCGGTCCACTTCAGGAACCGTTATAAGATATCGCCCCTGGTCACATCTTCCTTCCTTTGGAAAAAAAAAATGGAACAGAACACATAAATGTCGAAAGAATGCACAGTGAAAAGTAATTCAATTTGCACTACATCCGCTTAACTGTCTCTGTGGGACGCTCTGGGAGACTCCCAGAGCGTCCCACGTGCGTCTCTTCTCTCGTGCGTCTCAGATGCTGGCCGCTCTCAGTCGCAACGACATAAGAGCGTGGTGTACCTGCCGGACCTATGACGACAGCGGGTGCCCATGTCTTTTTTGTTGTATCATAAACAGACACTGTGGATCCACTGTGCACATCCAGTAGATTCCGCGTTGATCTGTTGTAGAAGATGCGTTGTTTGCCCCGTATTGCGTCGAGTCGCTTTCGGACAACTTCGGTCGGCACGGTTTGGGGTTCGAGGTGGCAGTCTAGTACGGGCAGCTTGGTCTTCGTCTGTCGACCCACGAGTCGTTGGGCAGGCGATTTTAGGCGGTCATCCCTTGGCATGTTCCTCCATTCTAGCAAGCCGCTGTAGAACTCCAGTGTTCCAAACCGGCACTTCCTTAGTAGTTTCTTTGCTTCTTGGACGGCCCTTTCAGCCATGCCATTACCGCGTGGGTAATGTGGACTTGAAGTCACGTGGGTGATGTGCAGCTGCGTGGAAAAAATGCGGAAGCACGCACTATTGAACGGGGGGGGGGGGGGCGTTATCACAGCATATCTTTACTGGGATGCCGTGCGTGGCGAAGATTTGCATGCACACGTTTGTCACAGCTTCTGCTGTAGTTCGACGCATCTGCTTAATCTCGAAAAAGAAAGAATAGAAATCTACCATAACAAGGTACTCATCGCCTTCGTGGTAGAAAAGGTCGACTCCGACTACTTGCCACGGCAAAGTAGGTATATCGAGACTGAGCATAGGTAACCTGGCATTCCTGCACCTTTGGCATAGTTGGCAAGCCTCCGCGAGAGCTGTAATATCCGCCGACATGCCAGGCCAGTACATAACTGCTTTGGCTCTTTCCTTCATCTTTTCTTGACCTCCGTGTGCCGCGTGGAGCAGACGGAGTACTTGTCTTTTTGTTGGCGGAATGACGAGCTTGTTGCTTCTTAGTAGAAGGCCATCTTCAACGTGAAGTTCGTCGCGGTAGTTCCAGTATGCTCGTGCGGCCTCGGACACCTCATGCTTGCTCTCGGGCCATTCTTTGCTTGAATAGGTGTACAATTCTGTCATTGGTGCATCTTTGAGTACCTCTTCCCGGATTTCCTGCAGTTGCCGGTCAGAGACTGGAAAAGAAAGAGCATGTACATGAAAATCTAGCGATTCTTCTTTCAGCTCTGTCTTGTTTGGAAAGCGTGAAAGCGCATCCGCTAGGAACAGTTCTTTTCCTGGCTTGTAGATTACTTTTATAGGAAACCTCTGAAGGGAGAGTCTCATACGCTGTAATCGTAACGGGCACTCACAAAGTGGCTTTCTAAATATTGACTCTAGAGGGCGGTGATCGGATTCGACGATGACCTCTGGCTGCCCTAGGATGTAGTCTTCAAACTTTGCGCACCCGTGAACAATGGCTAGCATTTCTTTCTCGATTTGGGCGTATTTCTTTTGCGCCTCGGTAAGCGATCACGACGAGTAGGCGATGGGGTGTGCATTTTGCAAAATAACTGCCCCTACTCCTTTCTGGCTTGCGTCTACGGACAACATCAAGGGAATTCCTTTGGCAAAATAGGCAAGAATGGGTGCTTTTGTTAAGCAGGCGAGCCCTTGGAAGCTTTCTTGCGTCTCTTGGGTCCAAACCCATGCCGCGTTCTTTTTCAATAGTTCCCGGAGGGGCGCTGACAGTGAAGACAGGTTTGGAATGAAACGAGCCACAAAGTTAATCATTCCGAGAAAAATCTGTAGCTCCTTACAGTTTTGAGGTGGCGGCACTTGCAAGATGTCGTCTACTCTGCCGGGATCCAGGCAAAGTCCGTCTTGTGTGAGGATGTGACCCATGTAGCGAACTTGCGGCTGCAAAAAATGGCACTTTTTTTTTATTCAGCTTTAGGTTGTGCTCCCTGCAGCGTACGAATAAAGCTGCTAGATTACGGTGATGCTCTTCTCGACAGTTGCCCCATACGAGAATGTCATCCATTACAACGGCGACACCGCTCAGGCCTTCTACTACTTGGGGCATTGCCCGCTGAAAAACTTCTGGGGCCGAGGCAATCCCGAAGGGCATGCGCAGAAATTTGTAGCGGCCGTACGGAGTGCTCATAGTACACAATGCGCTTTCTTCGTCTAGCTTAATTTGCCAAAATCCCGAAGATGCATCTAGCGTTGAAAAGTACTTTGCCCCATGCAGGCGCGGAACTACATCTTCTAATGTCGGCATATGATAGTGCTCCCTCAGTATGGCCTTATTCAAGTCCGAAGGATCTAAACAAATGCGCACTTTGTCGTTTATAACCACTACGACCATGTGGCTTGCCCAGGCAGTAGGTTTAGTTACCTTTGCAATGACGAGGTCATGCTCCATTTTATCGAGCTCCTGTTTCACACGTTCTTGAAGAGCAACCGCGACCCTTCGAGCTGGCTTGACACTGCCTCGTGCTCCTGGCTTGAGCTCGATGTGGTACGTAACACCCTTCAGTTCCCCGAGGCCTTGGACACTGCCACTCACTGTTACCGGCACGGACTGAGTACGATTAAAAATTCCACTAGACCCTCTGAGCCCTGTGCGAAGTTGGTAAAGTGATCTTCAGCAAGGCTGTTTGCTTGTGGCCGAAAAAAGTGCGCAAGTATGCGAGCATGGCTGGCCGGCTGGTAGTTAGTTTTCCGGACGTCGCCTCAGGCATGAGCAGCAGTTTCTCCCGTGTCAATCTTGCAATCGACCGCCGAGCCTGCGATAAACATTGCGGCCCGACCAAAAGGTCCTCATTGGAGATAGCATACGCTTCTAGTGCTTGTAGAAAGTATTTCTTCAGTTCCTACAACCTGCTTTCACTTCGCGTGCGGGTGATCTTGCTGTTTGTTTTGGCTGACGGCACACACGAGCGAAATGATTGCTTCTGCCACAGTTGTTACAACGTTTGCCCTGAGCCGCACATTTTCCATTTTGGTGTCTTTCAAGACCGCAGCGCGGGCAAGGCGTTGCAGTCTGTTTGATGGCGGCGATTGTAGTCGGTTCTGGCTCTGATTTCTCGTAGTTCTTCCGTTTGTCCCCTTGCGCGGCACACTGCTTTTGAAAACGAGGGGTTTTCCGAGAGAAGCTTTTGCTGGAAATCTTCATCGTGGATGCCGAGGATTATTCTGCTCCGAATCATCCGGTCCTCAAGCTCACCAAATTCGCATCTTCTCGCGAGAGTTCGCAGTTCCGTGAGCCAGTCATTGAACGACTCTCCCTCTTGTTCATCCCTGGAGCCAAATCGGAATTCGTTAAAGGTTAGATTCTCAGACGGCTTAAAATGCGCCTCGAAATTTGCTATAATATTTCCGAGCTCCTTCTCAGAGACTTTGCTTTCGAACTTGAAAGTATAGTACGTTCTTCTCGCGTCTTCGCCTATTGTCATCAAAAAGGTTGCGGCTTGAACTTCCTTAGGCTGCTGGCTCAGTCCCGTCGCCGTAGCAAAAAGGTCAAACTCACGTTTCCATACGGCCCAGTTGTAAAACGTGTCCCCAGCCGTGTCAAGTGGTCTCGGTGGCTGCAGCAGTGTTGACGCCATTCCTACAACGGTTGTTTGCGGCCGGTCCCTTCGTTCATTCATTGCCGACTTGCGGTGGTATCCAATGGACTTCTGACACCATGTGAACAGCCGAGCAGCAGGAAATGAAAGAAGGCTTTATTCAGTGATGCCGGTGTATTTGTACATAGGCAGAGCAGGCTTGCGCATGCGTGGTCACAGCATTCTTGATGACGTTGAACCTGGTCACAACACCATGGCAGATCTCGGCAGCGACCACATGATTGTCGAGATCACTGTACTGACCCAGGGCCAGATGGTGAGGAACATACACGAGTTCCGGTGGACGGACTGGGAAGAGTTCCGCTCTAAAAGGCAAGCGCTATCGAGTGACGATCCCATTACTGACATCGAAGAGTGGACGCAGTCAATCAACGCGGACGTCACACGCTCAACTAAAACGATAACGACAAATGCCCAAACTGACAAAATAGACAGCCGTCTGGCGCACTTAATCGAGGCCAAGACGTCCATCCTAAATCGCTGGAAAGGCCAGCACCTTAATCGCAAACTCAGAAAGTTGCTGAGCTAAACAAGGCCATTAAGGAACACTCGCACTCTCTGTAAACAACAGTGGGATGAGCTCTGTAATGCCGTTGATGGTCAGTTACACAAAGGGAAAACGTGGCAGATTCTCCGACACTTACTTGACAACACAACGACCAAAACCCACCAAAGGCAATGCCTGGCCAGGCTCCTCCACACCAACGTGAAGGCGCTAGGACAGCATGCAGACAGTCGTCGACACGCTTATTCATAAGTACCTCCCATTAGGTCCACCTGTCACACACGCCGATTACTGCGGTAAGGCCAACGCGCTGCTGGACGAAGACTTCACCAAGGAAGAAATCCAATTAAGCTGCGCTGCATGACCTCAACAGACGCTCGGCGCCTGGGCCGGATGGTGTTACTATAACAAAGCGCTTAGGAACCTTGATGAGAACTCGCTTTCTAGACTCACGGATTACATAAACGAGCGATGGAGGGCAGGAACCATGCCGGTGCAGTGGAAGACGGCCAAGACAGTCCTAATCCCCAAGCCTGGCAAAGCCTCCTGTATCGAAAATCTGAGACCTATCTCACTGACTTCGTGTGTGGGCAAGACAATGGAGCACGCCGCCCTCAACCGGGTCAACAACTACCTCGAGTCCACAGATGCGTATCCGCACACAATTATCGGCTTCCGGACACATCTGTCGACGCAGGATGCGATGCTCCAGCTCAAGCATCAGATCCTCGATGACAAGTCTCGCAGCACGAAGGCAATCCTGGGCCTTGACCTGGAGAGTGCTTTCGACAGGGTCAGCCATTCGGCCATTCTGAGACAGATCTCCGAACTGAACCTCGGTGAGAGGATTTATAACTACGTCAGAGACTTCCTCAGTGAAAGGAAAGCCATCCTTCTCGCCGGCGATATTGCATGCGAAGAACAGGAGCTCGGTAGCACTGGAACCCCGCAGGGCTTGTTCATCTCGCCTATGCTTTTTAATTTGATCATGATTGGCCTTGCCAAAGGCTCCAGACAGTGAGCAACGTCAGATATATGCAAATGGCATCAGAATCTGGTCCATTAAGGGCAGCGACGGACAGATTGAGACGGCCCTGCAGAAGGCCCTTGAGGTGGTCGAGGATTACCTGGCTGGCAGTGGCGTAGCCAGGGGGGGGGGGGAGGCTTTTGGGACTTCAGCCATCCCCCCCCCCCCCCCGAAATTTTTCGTGCTCTCATACACCACCGACCAGGGGCGTCACCCGGGCTTCAGCCTCCTCGCCACCCCCCCCAGCCTTGAATTTTTTTATTTCGTTCCATTATACACCGCCGTCCGAAATAACCACCTTCACCGAAAACCACCCAGGATGTCGTCTAACATGTTTTTTTTTTCGAGCACGACAATGCCATGGACAGTTGAAAGGTTTTGGAAGGTGGCTTTTCTGCAAAATTTTTTCAACCATGCAGTTTGCGAAACAGGGTATCCCTCTTTTTCTGTTTTGAACAATAAAAAGAAAATTGACTCTGGTCAGATTATTCCTATTTTTACCTTACTTTCACGCAGCCGGCGTCTGCCATTTTGTTCTTTCTAACCATAGAAGGTCTACAAGGTGACGCACGTTTAAGTACATTAATTTTAAATGCGAAGCATTTCTTAGCGGTGGCATGTCCCGCGGCGTCGGCGTTCGCACTCACACTGCGCATGCGCAACTCTCCTCCTTCCCTCTCTCCAACAGCTGCGCGTTACTCTCTCCACTTCTCTGCTTGCGCTTCTCCTGCGTTCTCGCTTCTGTCCCGCGGCGTCGGCGTCCACACCCGCACTGCGCATGCGCATCCTCCTCCCACTCCTCTCCTTGTCTCATATCCTCTCCACTCGACATTCCTCCTCTCCGAACGGCGCGCGTTGACTATGGAAACGCTCTTTCTTCGATGAACGCTTTACTAGCTCGCAAGAAACGAGAACGCGCCCTCGCCCGCAAGAGACAACGCTGACGTTGGTAGCGTCTGCTAGCGTCAAATCGATGCAAACGCGACACCTAGTCAAACCGATGCAAACGCGATGTGCACCCCCAGTGCTGCTTCGCATCGCCTCATGGTCCCCTTTAGCGGGAGATGGTGTAATTTTTTTAAGGACTAACGTCCCCGGGTCTAACAGTTACTCTCCATGCAGTTACTTCTACAAGGCAACTTTTAGTCCTCACAGATCACCTCGCCAGACAAATAGTCTGTCCGCTCACCCACTCCATGCGAATGATCTTCTTATCCCCAGTTCAGATGAGCTGTTAATCCCCAGGGATTATTTTTCACATTTATTTAGCGCAAGGCGCCTATACTTTTTTTCGCGTGTTGTTTTCCGCGGTTACGAAAAATCGCGCGGGAAAGAACACGATAAAAAATACTTAGAATTCGGTGCCTCACTGCTTTCGCTGTCAATGCGACAACTAAATACAAAAGTGAGACAATAACATGTTTTATTTTTATATATACATATAAAATTTCTTCTTTCTTTCAGCAGATTCACTGTCAAATGTCTAATAAATGTCAAATGTCGCGTCGAAACCAGCTCCCGACTTCATGGGTGCGGCGAAACCTAAAGGCACGCAGTACCCCAAGCTCATCCACGCATACGTGCATATAAGGCGCCTCGGCTTCGCTCCTACAACGTTGAACTAACTGCGAAGCTCGGCACTACCACCGGCACGCCACGCAAACACAAACTGGGAAGACCGACTCAACAGTGAGGAGGAACAGCGAAGAGGACACTTAGTTCTCTTCGGTTCCCTTGACACGGTTTGCGCACGAGACATATTTCTGCACACGGCCTGCACCTCCCCGTCGTTGCTGGGTGTGCTGGGTTGCTGCTCTCGCAGGCTAACTTGTTAGCACACGGTACGCATTCCTTTGTCGTTGCTCCTTCAACAGTCTAGCCATTCATCGCGCGCGCTTATTGGGCTCCGTTACGCTACCTTTGGGCAAGTTCGCCTTGGAGTGTGCTTAAACAAAAGTGAAAAATCGAACGTTTTGTTAGTACGTTTCGGGGTGTACCCTACTCACTAATTATGGGGGATTATAACAAGATAAAAGCACGCAGTCAAATGCACCGACGCGAAGCGATTTGGCGCTTCATTTGTGCGGTCATGTCGCAGAAAAGAATATCGTCATTTTTTTCACCTGCGCCAAAGCGTCAAAGCCATAACACCAAAGCCAACAAAGATTATGCACATTACATTTTTGTACTATAACCCCTATTAACCCCGAGTACTAGTGGCGAGTAAACAAAAGTATTTCTATATACTAGGTTTCGTCGACACTTCTTTGCCATCTGTGAAAGTTTTGATTGCGTGAGAGTATCCTTATTTTATCGCTCAGTTGACATGAAAACTGAATTTATGAGGTAAAGTATGTCACAGGGGCTCTCTGATGAGCACCAGCACAGAATAGAGTACGCTTGGCCACGGCAAATACACATAAGAAGACTCACTCGAGTTGCAGCGTATACTGCCGCTTTTTGTTCTGGGGATTATGAAAAATCAACCATGGCACTAGCTGCTCTATTGTGCCATTCCCTCTTGTACTAATAGTCATCATCAGCCTGTCTAAACCCACAGAAGAGCAAAGGCCTCTCCAATAGATCTCCAGTTATCCCTGTCCTGTGCTAACTGCGCCCAATTTATCCCGCAAACTTCTTGATCTCTTCTGCCCACCTAACTTTCTGCCGTCCCCTGCCACGCTTGCTTTCTCTAGGGATCCACTCTGTTACCCTTTCTGACCAACGGTTGCCTTGTCTTCGCATTACATGGCCCGCCCACGCCCATTTCTTTTTCTTAATTTCTATTAATATGTACCTAACACGCGTTTCTTCCCTAACCCACTCCGCTCTCTTGTACCTTAAAGTTACACCTACCATTTTCCGTTCCATTGCTCGCTGCGTCGTCCTCAATTTAAGCTGAACCCTCTTATACCTGTGTCACACGGGCACATTGGAAGGCCTTCGAGTCGATGACCTTCGAAAAGCCCACAACTCTATCGACTCAAAATACATTCTGGCGCTGCTACACGGCAGTTTTGAACGGCCGTTGAGTCGCCCAGTGATTTCGAAAGAACATGGCTGCAACCAAGGCACCCGCTTCAATTCCAATTCGCACTAGTTGCTTGCTATTCGCACCGATGGCAAGAAACAAACTTTAAATTGAGCCTTCTCTTAATCTCATGTACCAAAAGGGACAAAGTATGTGCGACTTTTTGCAGTCGTTATGCAGAAAACGTGCCGATTTTGACACTGCTAAGCCTAAGTCCATAGCGTGAGCCTGAAAAGTAGTTTGATTCATAGGCACTAGATGGTGTAGCGCCATCTAGTGCCTATGAATCAAACTAATAAATTGGAGGGGTACGACGCATTGACTTATATTCGAAACGCAACAGCCGATTCCTTTAAGAAGCATGACGAGGCTCCCTTTACGACGTGTAACAGTAGCAAGAAAGACCAAGTGGAAGAACTAGTTCTGGAAAATTTCAATTGGAAGAAGTGGAGGAAATGATTCCCAAACGAACAGCCACAGGATTAGATGGGGTTAGCATTACTGTAATAAATGAGCTCGGAAGAAACAGCAAAGAAGCCCTATTAAAAGCAATTGAAAAAAGGTTAAAGGACAGGCGAATACCCGACAGTTGGCGTCAAAGTAGGATGAAGTTCATTTATAAGGTCAAGGGAGAGAAAAATAACATTCGCTCCTATAGACCACTGACCATTACATCAGTACTCTACAGGTTGGCGATGCAGGCAATTAAATTGAAAATGCAGATATGGACAGAGCTTAATGGCACTTTTGGCGAACTCCAAAATGGATTTCGAGTCGACAGGAGATTAGATGATAACCTTTTTGCGCTTACGCAGTGTATAGAAATAGCCGGAAAAGAGAACAGACCTCTACATTTGGCATTTTTGGATATTAAGGGTACGTATGACAATGTGAGTCAGAATATTTTATGGGACATAATGAAAGAGGGCGGTATAGGGAATGACTGTATAGAGCTCTTAAAGGAAATATACAGTGGAAATACAGTATGTGTGGAATGGGAAGGTGTGGCGAGTAATGGTAGAATGGAGGCCGTCGATATAGGTAAAGGGTTGAGGCAGGGATGCCCGTTGTCCCCACTATTATTCATGCTTTACATGAGGAGAATGGAGAAAGCATTGGAGATGAGCAATATTGGTTTTAAGCTGTCGTACAGACAGGCAGGTATAGTGATAGAAGAAAAGCTCCCCGGGTTGTTTTATGCAGACGATATTGTGCTATTCGCAGACAGTCGAACAGATTTGCAGGGTCTGGTTAGTATATGTGGTCGGGAAAGTGAAGATTTAGGGCTAAAATTTAGTTTGACAAAATGCGGCTGGATGATATTCAATGACAGCAACGATCAGACCATATCAATACAGGGCGAGGAGATACCCAGTGTACGAGAGTACAAATACCTCGGGATATGGATAAATGATGGTAATAGATACATGGAAGTACAAGAGAAAGCTATGATAGTTAAAGGAAAGAGGAACTCCGCAATAATGAAGCATAGAGCGCTGTGTGGTTACAACATGTACGAGGTAATTCGAGGTTTGTGGAAATGTGTAATGGTGCCAGCACTTACATTCGGAAACTCAGTGGTGTGCATGCGGTCAGAGGTACAATCAGGGCTGGACGTGAATCAGAGGACGGTCGGACGTCTCGCACTGGGCGCCGATGGGAAGACCACAAATGAGGCTGTTAAGGGGGATATGGGATGGTCTGACTTTTAGGGAAGGGAAGCTCAGAGTAAAATTAGGTACGAACAGAGATTAAGGAATATGAAAGAAAGTAGATGGGCAGCGAAATTATTCAGGTATTTGTATAGGAAGAACGTTGATTCACAATGGAGGAAGAGAACTAGGAAGCTTACCAGTAGGTATACATCCAGTAACGAAACGGATGGGACGAAAAAGAGCGTTAAGAGCATGGTCAGAGCGGCGGAGAACTCGGATTGGATAGCAAGAGTGGAGAAGAAACCGGCATTGAACAACTACCGAAAAGGGAAAGACGAAATCAAGAGAGAAAAATTTTACGATAATTCAAAGGGAAGCGCTTTACTGTTTGAGGCAAGGTCCGGTTGCCTGAGAACCCGAACTTACAGAGCGAAATTCAATAAAGAAGGGGACGGATGTACGTGCTGTGGAAAAGCTAGGGAAACGACAGATCATATTTTGATTGAATGTACAGATGTCCACCCAGGTGTAGCTGTGGACACTACCCTACAGGAGGCCATGGGTTTCAGGAGTAACAGGGGAAAGCTGAACATGCCGGCGATAGATATAAGTAAAAGGCGCTTAGAGCATTGGTGGCGCAAAAGTATGGAGCAAACAAAAGCGCAAGGTAGTTCGGGTAAGATTGTTACATCACAGCAGAACGATAATAGATAAAATAAATAGACGAGGAAAAAAATTAGTTGTGAAAATATGTGTGATTCGGGAAAAGAAATGGTTGTAAACGAAAAAGAAATAAAGCTAGAGCTTGGTGGCCCGGCCACCGCCCCGTTATAAAGGGGACGCTCCTAATATCCATCCATCCATCCATCCATCCCACCAGCTGCATGACATTTGTTTTTTATACCAGTGATGGCGTATTCGATCTAGAACTAATGCAATGTGAGAGCGTTGGCCTCTCGGCACGTTCCAATATTTTTCACAGGTGTAAGATTCTACTTATTGATACAACGACATAAATAGGGCCATGGCCTCAGAAAGCGCGCGCGGGAGCTGCCGGTGCGCCAAGTCTAGGAGTTGGCGCCGCTTCCGCTTCCGTCGTTCAATGGCCCTCGAAATCTCAAAGGGGTTGTGGGCTGCACAGTTGACTCGATAGACTATTGACTCGACGGCCATTGAAACCGCCCGTGTAGCAGCTCAAACTTGACCTTTGAGTCGATTGACTATCGGTTCGAAGGCCTTCGAACCAACTGTCCATCGACTCAAAGGTCAAGTTGGAGCTGCTACACGGGCGGTTTCGATGGCCGTCGAGTCGATAGTCTATCGAGTCAACGGAGCACCCCACAACTCCTTCGAGACTTCAAAGGCCGTTGAACGACGGAAGCGGAAGCGGCGCGAACTCCGAGACTTGGTGCACCGGCAACTCCCCCGCGCGTTAGTTTCTGAGGCCATGGCCCTATTTATGTCGTGTCAATAAGTAGAATCCTACACCTGTGAAAAATATTGTAAACGTGCCGAGAGGCCAACGCTCTCACTTTATTGCATTAGTTCTAGAATACGCCGTCCCTGGTATCAAAAACAAACGCCATGCAGTTGGTGGGAAACAACGCGTGTCGCGCCATCTGGTGTCTACAAATCAAACCAATTTTTGGGGCTTACGCTAGGCACTTAGGCTTAGCAGTGCCAAAATCGGCAAGTTTTCTGAATAACGACTGCGAAAAATCGCGCATACTTTGTCCCTTTTGATACATGAGGTTAAGGGAAGGCTCAGTTTAAAGTTTGTTTCTTGCCGTCGGCGCTAATAGCAAGCAACTAGTGCGAATTAGAATTGAAGCGGGTGCCTTGGTTGCCGCCATGTTGTTGCGAAATCACTCAGCGGCTCAACGGCCGTTGAAAACTACCGTGTAGCAGCGCCAGAATGTATTTTGAGTCGATAGAGTTGCGGGCTTTTCGAAGGTCATCTACTCGAAGGCCTTCGAATGTGCCCGTGTGACACAGGTATTATACTGGTGTCACACGGGCGTTTCGAAGGCCTTCGAACCGATAGTCAATCGACTCAAAGGTCAAGTTTGAGCTGCTACACGGGCGGTTTCAATGGCCGTCGAGTCAATACTCTATCGAGTCAACTGAGCAGCCCACAACTCCTTCGAAGGCCATTGAACGACGGAAGCGGAAGAGGCGCGAACTCCGAGACTTGGCGCACCGGCATCTCCCGCGCGCGCTAGTTTCTGAGGCCATGGCCCTATTTATGTCGTTGTATCAATAAGTAGAATCCTACACATGTGAAAAATATTGTAAACGTGCCGAGAGGCCAACGCTCTCACTTTATTGCATTATTCTAGAACGAATACGCCGTCACTGGTACAAAAAACAAACGCCATGCAGCTGGTGGGAAACACTGCTTCTTGCGCCATCTGGTGCCCATGAATCAAACTACTTTTGAGGCTCACGCTAGGGACTTAGGCTTAGCAGTGTCAAAATCGGCACGTTTTCTGAATAGCAACTGCAAAACGTCGCACATACCTTGTCCCTTTTGGTACGTGGGATTCAGAGAAAGCTCAGTTTAAAGTTTGTTTCTTGCCGTCGGTAAGAATAGCAAGCAACTAGTGCGAATTAGAATTGAAGCGGGTGCCTTGGTTGCCGCCATGTTGTTGCGAAATCACTGGGCGACTCAACGGCCGTTCAAAACTGCCGTGTAGCAGCGCCAGAATGTATTTTGAGTCGATAGAGTTGTGGGCTTTTCGAAGGTCATCGACTCGAAGGCCTTCCAATGTGCCCGTGTGACACAGGTATTATACTGGTGCCACACGGGAGTTTCGAAGGCCTTCGAACCAACGGTCCATCGACTCAAAGGTCAAGTTTGAGCTGTTACGCGGGCGGTTTCGATGGCAGTCGAGTCGATAGTCTATCGAGTCAACGGAGCACCCTACAACTATGGTGTACTGGAATTCCAGTACACCATACTACAACTCCTTCGAAACTTCAAACGCCATTGAACGACGGAAGCGGCAGCGGCGCGAGCTCCGAGACTTGGCGCACCGGCAGCTCCCGCGCGCGTTAGTCTCTGAGGCCATGGCCCTATTTATGTCGTTGTATCAATAAGTAGAATCGTACACCGATGAAAAATATTGAAAACGTGCCGAGAGGCCAACGCTCTCACTTTATTGCATTAGTTCTAGAACGAATGCGCCGTCACTGGTAGGAAAAACAAACGCCATGCAGCTGGTGGGATGGATGGATGGATGGATGGATGGATGCTATGAGCGTCCCCTTTGTAACGGGGCGGTGACATGTGCGCCACCAGGCTCGTAGAACTTTTTTTTTCTCTCTTTTTAAATTTTCCTCATGCCTTTTAAATTTACTTCAATCAAATCGATCATACTATAGCAAAAACGGATATTCATAGCCCAGTTTCCTGCCCCTTATGGCAGAAAGTCCATATTTTTCCCTATAATTATTTTTGTCCGTTCTCTCTAGTTTTCTGCCACCAGTATTCTAACCGTCTCTTATTTCAATCGCGGCTATGTTCAGCTTCCCGTTGTTCGCCCTAAAACCCAAGGCTTCCTGTGGGGTGGTGCCCAAACGTACACCTGGGTGTATATTTCCGCATTCAATCAGAACATGCTCCGTCGTTTCTCTATCTTCCTCACAGCATGTGCATTTTTCTTCTTCTTTACTGAATTTCGCTTTATAAATACGCGTTCTAAGGCAGCCCGATCTCGCTTCAAACAATAAAGCGCTTCCTCTTGAATTATCATAAAATGCCTCCCTCTTTATTTCGTTTTTGCCCTCTCGGTAGTTATTCAGAGTCGGTTTTTTTTTCCATCGCTGCCCTCCAGTAAATCTTCTCCGCCTCTCTGACTTTTCCCTTTACGCTCTTTTTGTCAGTTCTCTTAGAGCCGTATATTTACTGGTGAGCCTCCTAGTTCTCTTTCTCCACTGCGTGTCAACGCTCTTTCTATATAAATAGCGGAACACCTTCACTGCCCACCTATTCTCTTTCATATCCCTTAGCCTCTCTTCAAACCTTATTTTGCTCTGCGCTTCCCTTGCCTCAAAACTCGCCCATCCCATATCGCCGTT
This sequence comes from Hyalomma asiaticum, assembly GCA_013339685.2. Taxonomy (NCBI): domain Eukaryota; kingdom Metazoa; phylum Arthropoda; class Arachnida; order Ixodida; family Ixodidae; genus Hyalomma; species Hyalomma asiaticum. The sequence continues at coordinate 240,635,494 of CM023481.1, forward strand.
TACAGCCTCGTTTGCCGTTTTCCCGTGGGCACCCAACGCGAGGCGTCCCACAGTTCTTTGATTCACATCCATTTCTGATTGTATCTCTGGCCTCATTCACACCACTGAGTTCCCAAATGTAAGCCCCGGTACCATTACCCCTTTCCACAGACCCCTAAGCGCCTCGTACCTATTGTGTCCCCATAACGCTCTGTGCTTCATTATTGCTGCGTTCCTCTTTCCCTTTGCTGCCAAGGCTTTTTCGTGTACCTTCATGTATCTATCACCCTCATTTACCCATACGCCAAGGTACTTGTATTCGCTTACTCTCGGCATTTCTTGGCCCTGTATGGATACCGCCTGGTCGTTGGGATTATTGAATACCATCAATCCGCATTTTGTTACACTAAATCCTAGTCCTAGAGCCCCGCCTTCCTTCCCGCATATATTCACCAGCCGTTGTGTATCATCTCGACTGTCCGCGAATAAGACAATATCATCAGCATAAAATAAACCCGGAAGCATCTGCTCAATCATCACGCCGCCCTCTTTGTGTGACAGATTAAAACCAATGTTGCTATCTCCTAGCGCTTTTTACATTCTAACCATGTACAGCATGAATAACAGCGGCGACAAAGGACATCCCTGTCTCAGCCCCTTGCTAATATCAACGTTCTATCTGCTACTGATTGCTTCCAATTCTATGCAAACTGTATTTTCTCGATATATTTCCCTCAAAAGCTGTACACAATCGTCGCCTATGCCCATTCCTTTCAAAATTTCCCACAATATTTCCTGATTAACATTGTCATACGCTCCAGTGATGTCTAGAAAAGCCACATACAACGGCCTCCTTTCTATTTTAGATATTTCTATACACTGAGTAAGAACAAATAGGTTATCGTCTAAACACCGGTCTACTCGAAATCCATTCTGAAGTTCTCCCAAAATATTGTTACGTTCTGCGCATGCTTTTATTTTTAATTTTACTGCTTGCATTGCCATCCTGTATAGTACCGATGTAATGGTTAGCGGTCTATACGAGCGAATGTTATTCTTTTCCCCCTTGCCTTTATAGATTACGTTCATTCTGCTTTTTCGCCAACTGTCCGGTATTTGCCTCTTCTGTAAGCATTTTTCTACGGCTTTCAATAGTGCTTCTTTAGTCTCGTGTCCTAATTCGTTAATGAGGCTAACGGGGACCCCATCTAGACCCAGAGCAGTGCACATTGGAGTTTTTCCTTCGGCCTTTTTCCTGTTGAAATTCTCAAGTTCTAGCTCTTCCTTAGTTTCGCTCACCGTCATGGTTTTATCCACTGGGGGAATCTCTTGGACGATCTTTTTAAACGAACCGGCTGTTACCTTCTGGATGTAACCCAACGCTTCGTACCCTTCCAATTGATTTCCTCTCTCATCAACAATATGCTGTTGCAATGTGGCAGACTTTTACCTACCGCTTTTATGTGGTTCCAAAATATCCTAGGCGCGCCCTTCTTTTTGTCATGAATTTCTGTCACCCAGCGTTCGATTTCACCTTTAATTTTTGCCTCGACCAATTTCTGTACGATAGATTTTTTTCTAAATATATTTCCCATCTTTCCGTGACTTCCACTTCCGGCCGCTTCTCCCTTTTTGCCTGCCTGTGCTCCCTTGATGCTTTACGTCGCTTTTCGATCGCTTCCCGGATTTCCCTGTTCCACCATCTTTTTGGCGTTCTCTTTCCTTTCCAGCAAACAGTTTTCTTCTCTTTACTTATTTCTTTCGTCTTTACATGAACTAGCTCATTATACCTTGCCTCGTATTTTGCCTACTTCTTCCTCTACTCTTGCGGCTATATTTTTTTTATTTGTTTGTCATTTAGATACGAGCTGACAAACTTCGACTCTACGTTATTATTTTCAGTTTTATATCCCAGTTGTAACGTTATGCGTTTATGATCACTACCCAAGCTGTTCATCCCGTCCTCGTCTATTCTCATTTCTCTCAGTTTTTCATAGATTCCTTCCGTCATAAGACAATAATCAATGTTCGATTGTCTGTTTCTGACCTCCCACGTGATCTGTCCATCACACTTGGGCCCTGTGTTAACTATCACAAGACTATGGTGCTCGCAAAGATCGAGCAATAACCTCCCAGTGGTGTCTGTATATCCGTCAAGGTCGTGGATGTGGGCATTCATATCCCCTAGGAGGATGATTTCGGCCCCATGACCAAATTCTTTAATATCGGTGTTTATGGAATGCTTTATCTCCAGATTCTTTTCCTTAAAGTTATTTCCCGTCCACATGTAAGCTACACCTAGCCACGTTTTCTTTCTACCTACCGTACCCGAAACCCAGAGGTGCTCGAACACGTTTGTTTTACTCTCTCCCATTTGGCTCCGCTATGAATAAGCATTCCAACACCCCCACCTTTTCTTTCTGATATGATCCTGTTGCACCCTTCCCAAACATAATTGTCAATATGTGGTGGCTCTTCCAGGTCTCTAAGGTGTGTTTCTGTAACCGCATAAACGCCTATCTTTTCTTTGTTTAACTGTTCCTCAATCTCTAACCATTTTGCCTTTTTTCTGCCACCCTGCATGTTTATGTAACTAATTGCTACACGTGCCTTCGCTCTTTTCTTCCCCTTACCTCCTTTCTGGCATTTCTCAGTGCTGCCTGCCCGAAAATCCCCCTGGTTGTTTCCTTTGTTCCTTGCTACCCCGGACTCCGAAGGGCCCGCGTGCCCCCCAAAAAAGCTACGGCACGTCCTGCAAGCCGCCAACCCACCTCATGACCAAGCCTCCTATCGAAGTGAATTCTGTCTCTTTGGAAACTCCCCCACCTATGCACCTCCCTGCTTATTTCCACTACTTCGAAACCCTTCTCTCGACTCGTACGCCATATCTCTTTGTTTGCATCGACAACCGCTCTTTGGAGGTTGCCATCACGCACTGGTATTTCCGGTACCGTGCACACTACTATCTGCACCTGGGGGGAGATGGCGCGCATGTCGTCGACGCCTTTTGCCAAGGTCGTCGCTAACCCTGACGATTCTTTGTTGAGGACGTCGTTTAGCCCTGCCGCAATCATCACGAGGTTGCGTCCGTGAGCCCCAGACCTGAGCTTTTCTCTTGCTTGCCTCATGACTGAACCCAGCCTATGTCATGGGAACGTCCCTACCAATACTCGTTTGTCACCTTTCACCCTCTCTTTGAGTGCCTCGGCGCATCGAACTAAATTGGAATCGCCAGCTATGATAACCCTCTGAGGTTTTCCACCTGGAGTCATCTGCACCTGGCTACTGTCTGGGTGTTTAGCCTGAGTCCCAGCTGCTGCATTGTCTACTCCCTCCAGCAAAGCTACTTCCTGAAAGCTGTGACCCGTGCTCTTTGCACCTGCGTTTTTCACACCCTGTTCTTGCTGCCCCCCCCCCCCCCCCGCGCGCTGGAGGTCGGCGCCGCACTATTCTCGCTGTTGCCTGCTTCTTTGTTCACCTTAACTACCATGGCTAGTTCCTCCTCTGCTAACCTAAGCCTCTCCCCCATGGCCTGCGTTTTCTCACGCTCTTTTGCCAAGGCATTTTCAAGCTCAGTGATTCTGTCCATAAGTCCGCTCTGAGCCGCCATCATTTTTTCCATTTTTGCCTCGATCTCGCACTGTCTACAATTTGGGTCAGCTTCTTCTGCCTTCTCTTCCACACAAACTTCCGTTTTCATAGCTGCCCCGCACCCTGAACACTTTGCGGTCTTTTTGACCATGACCGCTCGTAGCACAAGAGTTACACTATCTAAAGAACAAAGGCCCTCGGTACTACAAACATTTCCCTAAGACAATACGTACCCAAAAACTCAATGGTTAGCCCACACTTCAAAACACTCGTTGTGGGTGCACGTGCACCTCAGCCACGTGGAGGAAGAAAAAGGAAAGCAAACCCCCCCCCCCCCCAAAAAAAAACAAGTTACTGACCCCTCCAAAAAACCGTACCAACTAATAACCTCGGTACTACAAACACTTCGCTAAGACAATACGTACCCAAAAACTCAATGGATAGCCCACACTTCAAAACACTCGTGGTGGCTGTACGTGCACCTCAGCCACGTGGAGGAAGAAAAAGGAAAGCAAAAAACCCCAAAAAAACAAGTTATGACCCCTCCAAAAAACCGTACCAACTAATAACCTCGGTACTACAAACACTTCCCTAAATACAAACCCTAAGTACAAACACTTCCCTCGGTACTACAAACACTTCCCTAAGACGATACGTACCCAAAAACTCAATGGATAGCCCACACTTCAAAACACTCGTGGTGGTGTACGGGCACCTCAGCCACCGTGAGGAAAAAAAAGGAAGCCAAAAAAACCCCCCAAAAACAAGTTACTGACCCTCAAAAAAACCGTACCACCTAATAACCTCGGTACTACAAACACTTCCCTAAGACAATACGTACCCAAAACTCAGTGGATAGCCCGCACTTCAAAACACTCGTGGTGGATGTACGGGCACCTCAGACACGTGGAGGAAGAAAAGGAAAGCAAAAACCCCCCAAAAACAGTTACTGACCCCCCAAAAAAACCGGACCAACTAATAACCTCGGCACTACAAACACTTTACTCGGTACTACAACCACTTCCCTGAATACAAACCTTAAGTACAACACTTCCCTCGGTACTACAAACACTTCCCTAAGACGATACGTACCCAAAAACTCAATGGATAGCCCACACTTCAAAACACTCGTGGTGGGTGTACGGGCACCTCAGCCACGTGGAGGAAGAAAAAGGAAAGCAAAAAAACCCCCCAAAAACAAGTTACTGACCCCTCCAAAAAACCGTACCAACTAATAACCTCGGTACTACAAACACTTCCCTAAGACAATACGTACCCAAAACTCAGTGGATAGCCCGCACTTCAAAACACTCGTGGTGGATGTACGGGCACCTCAGACACGTGGAGGAAGAAAAAGGAAAGCAAAAAACCCCCCAAAAACAAGTTACTGACCCCCCAAAAAAACCGGACCAACTAATAACCTCGGCACTACAAACACTTTACTCGGTACTACAACCACTTCCCTGAATACAAACCTTAAGTACAAACACTTCCCTCGGTACTACAAACACTTCCCTAAGACGATACATACCCAAAAACTCAATGGATAGCCCACACTTCAAAACACTCGTGGTGGGTGTACGTGCACCTCAGCCACGTGGAGGAAAAAAAGGAAAGAAAAAAAACCCAAAAAAACAAGTTACTGACCCCCAAAAAACCGTACTAACTAAGAACCACAAATATAGTTTATGCTAATGTCCTAACTAGAAAAGCAAGCTCAATGCATGCAAGAAAACTTATCTGCCACTGTCGTTCCGGAGACCTCGAAAAACACATCCGCTCACGCCGGCGCCCTAGCATCCGCCTGGGAAACACTGCGTGTAGCGCCATCTGGTACCTATGAATCAAACTACTTTTGAGGCTCATGCTATGGACTTAGGCTTATCAGTGTGAAAATTAGCACGTTTTCTGAATAACGAATGCAAAACGTCGCACATACTTTGTCCCTTTTGGTACATGGGATTCGGAGAAAGCTCAATTTAAAGTGGTCCTGAACCGCCACTCGGGCTTGGTTTTGAAAACGGCTGGGCGTGTATTGAAGGCCTCTCAGAAATTCACAGCCGAAAGTATTTTTTCAAAATGGTTTGTTAGGAGCGAAGATATTGCGACCGGAAAACCTCCCTTTCCAGTCCTGTCTCAACTCTGCGGAATAGAGGGTACAGAGCTCCTTAGGGCGGTGTCGAAGGAGGTGCCCCGCCCACCGCGTTACGTCACCAGACTTCAGCGACGTGTCAGTGGCTGACGAAAAGCGCGCGACTTCCGGGGGCTGTTTGTCCGCAGCGCGCTCGTGGCCGCCTGCTCGCTCCGCGCCTGGGCTCGGTCGCGTGCCCCCGCGATCACCGCTTTTTTTCGATCCTCCGAAGCTTTGTTTTCGTTCGTCACACAGGTTTAGGCTCGCAGGTGTGCGCGCTTACTTTGTCAGTGCGCTGCTTGTCGTCGATATTGCGCATAAGACGGCGTCAGGACAAACGGCGCAACTATCAACGCTGCTCCACCTTGTCATGCATAACCCCAAGTTAGTTAATCGTTGATTAGTGATTGTAGACGGGTTAATCATCCTGTCGCGCTCGAACGTGTGACTACTATGACTCGAAAGGAAGACCTTCACAACTCGAACCCCTAGCTAGCTGCCGACAGCGTTGACACGCGGAAAGAAGGATGGATTAATTTAATGTGTGAATACACTAGTCAATTTTAACAGTGAAACTGTTTGAACTATTGGTGAAACTGAGAAATTTGCAGAAAACACTGCTAAGCTATGTAATGCTAGCATAACCATGCCACGCTGCAGTAAAGACAAAGCTTCCTAGGACTAGTTAGGTAACGCTAAGTCTACTTCAATGGAGCCTAACTAAGATTCCTAAAGCCAGTTATGTAAGGCTAAGTCTAATTCAAAGGAGCCTAATTAGGAATAATTAATTGAACCCTAGTTCAGACAGGACTAATCCAACTAAGTCAAACCAAGCCAAACTGAGCTAATTCAAACTTAATTAAGCTATGACAAGTAAGTGACACCTAATTAAGCGTATACTAATTATTTACCGTTAATTAAGCCAATCTACTAATTAAAACAAGTCTAATAGGGATAGGACTAATTATACGAAGCCTAATTTAGCTGATATGAACAAGTTTAATGTAAGGAAGCTTCTATTTGGACCGTGTTTAATTAACTAGTACTAATTAAACCACGCATAGCTAGGTTATTACTAGTTAAGTCAAACCTAAGCTAGAACTTATTAATCCAAGGTAAATTATGCTAAGACTTAAAGGTCAAGCCTCATTAAGCTGATCGAGACTAAATATTTCAGGAGTAATTAGTCTAACACTGATTAAGTCGGGCTTAATTAAGGTAATACTCACCAAGCAATACTTAATTAAGATAATATATCAACTAATTAGGTCATGCATAGTTAAGATAAGACTAATTAACTCAAGCATAGTTATATAATGACTAATGAAGCCCAGCTTATTAAGTCATGTGTGATTAGGTTTATGTTAATTAGACCGAGCCTAATTAGTGTAACTTTAATTAGGTGCTGACTGATTAACTTAAGACTAAGTCAAGTCTCAATAAGCTCAGACTATTAAGTTACGCCAAATGAAGCCAAACATTCCAGACGTAATGATTTTGATCTATACTAATTTACCTTAGTCCACCCTAATCTGCTGTAATCCTGAATTCGCCCTCATATAAGTCTAGCGTAATTCGCTCTATATGCCATAGTCCACCTTAATGCACCTCAGCCTGTCTTAATCCACCCTAATGCGCCTTAATGAGCTCTAATCCACCCAAATATGCCCTAATCAGACCTAGTCATTTAATCCACCTTATAAAAGAAATATTTTGGGTTCGACTCCAGCCATGTTACTGAGTACGAGTACTAGAAGGTGGCGCACTGGAGTACCATAGGGAATAAACCCTTCTACAATCACTGATGAATTGTTAATTAAAGTTTGGGAATAATTTGTGATTTATTACAGGCTGCTGGCATGCATTTGTTGGCTTCTTGGAAAACTATTTATGGTGACTTTTGCACCGCACCGTTCGCGTCCACACCGAGTTAGTTTATGGACGCCTCCCAATGGCATCTATGAGACTTGCGCATTAGCAAATATATTTTTACATATTTCCAGCAACTATTTTGCCTATATAGGGGCTCACAACGCAAGGAAAAGCGAGCGCACGGCACGCACGGCACGCACGCGCTTACGGTTTTAAAAAACGCGCGCTGCGAAGGGCCTGCACACAGGCGCGGCGGGCGTGTCTGCCATCGGCCAATAGCAGCGACGCTCCTTGTAAATGCTCTATGACGAACCAGAGCATATACAAGGAGCGTGAGGAGAAGCCGCTTTTTGAGTTGAGGGCTCCTGAGGAAGTGGAAGCTTTGTGCTCCGCTTGTGAACGCTACGCTTCGCGGATGACTACAGCATTTGGCTGAGATGTTCATTACGGCGTAGGCAAGCCGTAAAATATTGCCACCTGCGTGTAGTGGGTCGAAGACTGGAATGGCGCTAGCCGACGAGAACAAAGAAGACCGCGCGCTTCTATTCTATTCTATTATTATTCTATTTTATTCGTCATGTTGTGGTATTTGCACAATATACCAGCTAAAAGTTAAGCACTCCAGGTCTTGGCCAATCCCCCGTAGTGGGTATGCGCCATATTTGAAGGATCATCATCATCATCATCTTCCCCGCTTGAGAGCCAGCCCCGACGGACGTCTTTTGGCCGAAGCTAGCCCCCCCAGCTACCAGCAACCCTACGACGCCCCTGAAGGCTCGTGACAACTGGTGGAGGTGCTGGGTAACCATATCGGATGTTGCAGACCCCTCCAGGGAGTCGCTCCACAAGCCCAGTACCCATCAACACTCCCGTGCACCGAGCCAGCCGCAGAATCAGAGGACTGCCTCCTGAAGTCGACGGTACTCTCCCTACCATTTCAACAGGTATGGCCAGCGCTTCCGTCAACCATCCAAACCGGTGTGGAGAACGCGGCGTCAGACCGCTACACACTGGAAAGCCCACGTGTACCGACAACGTTCCGCGGCGCAGTTTTCGAAGACGTCGAAGACTGGTTGGTCGACTTTGAGCGCGTGGCCGCCTTGAATCAATGGGACAATCCGGCAAAACTGAGGCACGTCTATTTTTACTTGGAGGACGGAGCGCGCACCTGGTTTCAGAACCGCGAGGAGCAGCTGACGTCATGGCCCGAATTTTGCCGCTGCATCCTGGAGGCTTACATTAGCGCCGATCGGCACGAACGAGCGGAACGAGCAATCCAAGCCCGCGTACAGTTGCCAAACGAAACGGTGACTGCATACGTCGAGGACATGACGCGCCTCTTCAGACGAGCTGACCCAAGGATGGCAGAGGACCAAAAGTTGCGTCATTTGATGCGCGGAGTCAAGGAGCAGCTCTTCGCTGGTCTCGTGAGGAGCCCTCCAAAGACGGTCGCGGAATTCCTGGCGGAGGCTGTCACTATGGAAAAAATGCTTCTGCAGCGGTCCAACCTGTACGAACGGCAAGTGAGTAGTATGTCCACCGCTGACATTTTCACTGGAATCGGAAGCAGCACTGACTACCTTCGGGAACTCATCCGTTCCATAGTGCGTGAGGAGTTGCAAAAGTGCGCCGCAACACCTTCGCCCACCGTCAACTCTGTTGCGAACGTCATCAAGGAAGAGCTGCATCAGGTTCTCCGTGAGCAACGCGACGCCACGCCTCGCCAAAACACACCGCAAGCTCCGGCTGACTACCCTCGTGCATCCTACGCAGAGGCCCTGAGCCGTCCTGCTTCTCCTCCGCCGCAGTTCACTCGTGTACCTCCGACAGTGGCACTCCAGCCGGCACAGCCGATGCCGTACTACGGCACCTTCGTCCATGCCGCCCCTGTCGCCTATCGTTCGGAGCAGGCGGTCCAGTACATCGACGATCGACGAATGCCCCCTCGCAAGTCGGATGTTTGGCGCACCCCTGATCGTCGGCCCCTCTGCTACCACTGCGGCGAAGCTGACCACTTGTACCACCAGTGCCCATACCGCCGCCTTGGACTGCGTGGCTTTTCTGCGTACTCGCCGCCACCTCGATACGGCCAGCGGCCTCGGGACATTGAGGACTACCTTTCTCAGCAGCACCACCAGCCGCCTGCAGGGCGACAGTCGCGCTCACCGTCGCCGAGGCGATTTTCATCGCCGCCGCAGCGGTATCCTACCGCGCGGTCACCCAGTCCCCGCCGGGAAAGCTAACCGAAGCGACCTCTGGGGGCGGGGTCGCTGACGATCGAAATGCTGAAGACCTCCGATTGACGCAGAATCGAAAAGCTCCCGATCCTCCGGCGCCTACTCTTTCACGCGACGACCGGCTTTCTCTTGACATACCAGTGACGATTGACGGATACGCCGTTAGTGCATTAGTGGACACCGGTGCAGACTATTCCATTTTGAGCGGGAAAATCGCGACGCAGCTGAAGAAAGTAATCACGCCTTGGCATAATACGAAGATTCGGACGGCGGGTGGCCACGTCGTAAACCCACTGGGCGCCTGCACGATTAGAGTTCAAATTGACAGATATACATTCGTAGCCAACTGCCTGGTCCTTCGCGAATGCTCCCGCGACGTTATTCTTGGAGTTGATTTCCTGCAGGAGTACGGTGCTGTTATTGATCTCCAAGAGCGTCGTATCACATTCTCGGCCAGACGAGCAGTCGACTTCCAGGACGACCAACGGCGTGCCGACGTGCTTCGTGTCACTGCAGAGAGCGTAACGCTTCCTCCACGAACAAGTGTCATGGTCGATGTTACATGCTGTGGCTTGCCCGATGGTGAAGCGGTGGCTGAGACCAACTTGGAGCACCTACTGAAGCAAGGTGTCTGTGTGGCGAGAAGTGTTATACAGCTCTGTGACGGCCGATCGCAATTGCTGGTTACCAACTTTAGCAACGAGCATCGGCACCTCTTCCGGGGCACTTCGATAGCGTTTGCAGACGAAGTAGCGAATGTTAGCGGCTGTTTCACGTCGGAAGTGATCGAGAACGCAGACGAAGCTCTGAGTCACGTCGACATAAATCCGGGTCTGTCAATTGATAACCAGACGTCAATGCGGAAACTCTTGCTGGAATTTAGGACCTGCTTCGCAAGTTCTTCAAAGGTGCGCCAGACTTCCATCACTCGGCATAGGATCATCACGTACGACTATGCGCGACCGATACACCAGCAGCCTTACCGCGTGTCGGCAAAAGAACGTGAAGCCATACGTACGCAGGTCCGAGAGATGCTTGATGACGGCGTCATCGAACCTTCCAGCAGCCCGTGGTCGTCTCCGGTAGTCCTAGTGAAAAAGAAAGATGGAACGCTACGTTTCTGCGTCGACTATCGGAAGCTTAACAACGTGACTAAAAAGGACGTGTACCCGCTGCCACGCATCGATGATTCGTTGGACAGACTACGGCATGCCCGCTATTTTTCTTCTCTCGATCTAAAAAGCGGGTATTGGCAAATCGAGGTAGACGAGCGAGACCGCGAGAAAACAGCCTTCGTAACTCCAGACAGTCTCTACGAATTTCGAGTGCTTCCTTTTGGCTTGTGCTCAGCGCCAGCAACATTCCAGCGCATGATGGACACTGTACTCAGTGGACTGAAGTGGCAGACTTGTCTATCTGGACGATGTCGTAGTTTTTTCTGAAACGTTCGAGCAGCATCTCCACCGCCTGCGGACTATGCTAACAGCTATCCAGTCGGCTGATCTTACACTTAAGCCAGAGAAGTGTCACTTTGGCTATGAGGAGCTCAAGTTTCTCGGACATGTGGTAAGCGCCGAAGGTGTCCGGCCTGATCCAGACAAGCTTGCCGCTGTAGCCGCATTTCCTGCTCCTACCGATAAGAAGGCCGTCCGTCGCTTCCTTGGTTTGTGCGCCTACTATCGCAGGTTCATCCACGGCTTTTCAAGGATCGCTGAACCCCTCACACGCCTTACGTGACGACACGCCTTTTGTCTGGGATAATGAGCAACAGGCTGCCTTTGCTGAACTACGACAGCGAATGCAAACAGCACCCGTTCTCGCTCATTTTGACGATGATGCTGATACAGAGGTGCACACCGACGCCAGTAACATTGGTCTTGGCGCTGTGCTCGTCCAGCGTCAGGATGGTGCCGAAAGAGTCATAGCCTATGCCAGCCGCTCACTATCCCGTGCTGAGGCGAATTATTCGGCTACGGAGAAAGAGTGCCTCGCAGTCGTGTGGGCGATCACCAAGTTTCGCCCCTACCTTTATGGTCGTCCTTTCAAAGTAGTGACGGACCACCATGCGCTTTGTTGGTTGGCAAGCATGCGCGACCCCTCAGGACGACTCGCACGGTGGAGCTTGCGGCTACAAGAATTTGACGTCACCATCGTGTATAAGTCTGGCCGTAAGCACGAGGACGCTGACACATTGTCGCGCGCACCTATGCACCCGGTCAGTCGGGAAGCAGAGGACGATGACGATGATGGTTTCCTTGGCACCATTAGCTCAGAGGACTTGATCAGACGGCAGCGAGACGACGCGGACCTCCGACCAATCATAGACCACCTAGAGGGCCACGATGCCACCATACCACGTCATCTGTCCCGCTCCATGACGTCTTTCTGTATGCGAGACAACGTATTGTATAAGAAGAACGCCCGTTCGAACAGCCGTGCCTACCTCCTCGTAGTGCCAAGGGACATGCGAGACGACGTGCTCTTTGCTTGCCACGACGAGCCCACATCTGGCCATTTAGGCTTCTCGCGAACACTCGCCAGAGTGAGTGAGATGTATTATTGGCCTGGGATTTCGGCCAGCGTCAAAGACTACGTAAAAAGCTGTCGTGAATGCCAGCGCCGAAAGACACCTTCCCTTAAGCCGGCTGGCTTGCTTCAGCCAATTGAACCTCCTCGCACACCTTTCGATCAAGTGGGCATGGACATTCTCGGACCATTTCCTTTGTCTGCCGATGGAAACAAATGGGTAATCGTCGCTACTGATTATTTAACGCGCTATGCCGAGACCCAGGCAATACCACGAGCTACGGCTTCTGAAGTAGCGCAATTCTTCATGCGCCACATCGTACTGCGGCACGGTGCTCCATCCACTGTGATAACGGACAGGGGGACAGCATTCACAGCGCAGCTTATAGAAGAAGTCTTTGAACTCAGTAACACTAGACATCGCAAGACGACAGCCTACCATCCACAGACCAACGGGCTCACCGAGCGTTTAAACAAGACCGTTACAGACATGATCTCCATGTACATCGACGTTCAACATAAAACATGGGATCGGATCTTGCCTTACGTGACCTTCGCGTATAACACCGCAGCGCAAGAGACGACGCGATTTACACCATTTCGCCTTCTTTACGGTCGGGAAGTGCAGACTATGCTGGACGCTATGCTGCCATGTCAAGACGCTGACCGGCTGACACCTGACGCAGAGGAATTTGCAGAGCGTGCCGAGGAAGCTAGGCAGCTCGCACGGCTCCACATCGGTCAGCAGCAGCAAGCAGACGCCCGGCGCTACAACATCGGTCGCCGAGCAGTATCCTACAACCCCGGAGACCAAGTATGGGTGTGGACCCCCGTGCGTCGCCGCGGCCTCTGTGAGAAGCTACTAAGCCGGTACTTTGGTCCTTATACAGTCCTACGCCGCGTCAGCGACGTGAACTACGAAGTGGTCCCGCATAGGACGCCGCAGACACAGACCAGGAACCAGAGCCCACCGAGTTCTGATGTTGTGCATGTTGTGCGCATGAAACCTTACGTTGCGCGTTTGTAGCTCTTGCTTCTTTAGTAGTTTCCGTTCGTGTGTTTCGAACTGTGTTGTGGCATCCAGGCAATACTGTTTTTTTTTCGCGAAGGGGGATAATGCCACCTGCGTGTAGTGGGTCGAAGACTGGAATGGTGCTAGCCGATGAGAACAAAGGAGACCGCGCGCTTCTTCCCCGCTTGAGAGCCAGCCCCGACGGACGTCTTTTGGCCGAAGCTAGCCCCCCCAGCTACCAGCAACCCTACGACGCCCCTGAAGGCTCGTGACAATATGTTTTTCCACCAAGCCCGGGGGGTGGTTCAGGACCCCTTTAAAGTTTGTTTCTTGCCGTCGGTGCGAATAGCAAGTAACTAGTGCGAATTAGAATTGAAGCGGGTGCCTTGGTTGCCGCCATGTTGTTGCGAAATCACTCGGCGACTCAACGGCCGTTCAAAACTGCCGCGTAGCAGCGCCAGCATGTATTTTGAGTCGATAGAGTTGTGGGCTTTTCGAAGGTCATTGACTCAAAGGCCTTCCAATGTGCCCGTGTGACACAGGTATTAGTTAGCTACAAGTTTCTGCCCCGCAGGTGAGTGCCGGTAAGATGCAACTGTTATACACTTTCCTCTTCATAGACAATGGTAAGCTACCATTCATTACCCGATAATGCTTGCCGAAAGCACCTCCACCCCATTCTATTCCTCCTAATTAACTCAGCGTCATGATTCGGACCAGGGGTCACTACCTGGCCTAGGCGGACATTCACTTACTACTTCCAATGCCTCGCCAGCTATCTCAAATCGCTGTGCATGCTCGCCCAAGGCTATTGAACATTACTTTATTTTTCTGCACATTAATCTTCAGACCCGCTGTTCTACTTTGCCCGTTTAAGTCAGTAATCATACTTTGTAATAGTTATATTACAAAGCATGTAATATTTCAAAGCATGTAATACTACATACTTTGCATGAGCATGTTAACGGTATGGCAAAGCAAGTCTGTTGCTTTGCCTGTGTCGCTCAGATCAGTGCATTGACAGTCATAGGTAATTCAGCGAGCGCTCCGATTCGTTCAACCGGCGACGGCCTACGCAGGTGCCCGTGTGCCCCTATTTTTTTCTCTTGAAAGTGTGTGTGTGTGTGTGTGTGTGTGTGTGTGTGTGTGTGTGTGTGTGTTTGTAAAGGAGTCGGAGCCCCCCCCCCCCCTTCCACCCAGTCGGAAATTCCCAGCCCCCCCCCCCCCTCCCCGAATAAAATTCCTGGCTACGCCACTGCTGGCTGGCACTGGTCTTCGATGCTCACCGAAGAAGTCAGAACTCTTGCTGCACCACCCTACCCTCAGGGGACAGCCTCCTAGAGGTTTTGTTAAAATCAGACAAAGCGAAAAGATCCAACTTCACACCAAGGACGGGGGCACCATCCCCATTGTCAATCGCATCCGAGTCCTCGGGATGATAATCGAGTCCAACGGGGTCAACGGTGGAACTATCAAGTGGCTTACTCACAAGACCACCAACGCCATTAGACTCCTCAAAAGGGTCACAAATAGACGAAGTGGTATGAAGGAAGACAGCCTCACCAGGCTGATCCAATCCTTTGTCATATGTCACATCGCATACGTTGCGTCCATGCACAACTGGTATAAAAACGAAAAGAAGAAGATTAACACCATAATCCGCAGGGCATATAAAGTCGCCCTCGGCCTACCGGATTCCACCAGCACTGAGAAGCTGCTCCTACTGGGATCCATAACACTTTGGACGAAATAGCTGAAGCACAAGGATTATCCCACCTAGAAAGGCTCACCATCACAAACACGGGAAGGAGCATGTTGCACGAGCTTGGCATCACATACCACAAACAGCATGGTGCTAATGGGGATATACCTAGAGAGATACAAGCGAAGATACACGTCGCCCCGGTTCCAAGACACATGAATCCCATTTACAACCAAGGCCACCGAAAAGCCCGAGCTGCAGCTCTTCTGAAAGCCTACCGCAATGATAAGAATGCGCGGTTCACTGACGCCGCCCGCTACCCCGCCAGTGGACGCTTCGCTGTCGTAATAAATTCGGAGAAAGCCACAACGCACGCAGCTAGTGTCAAGACCCGACACCCGGTTGCTGAAGAAATGGCCATCGCCCTGGCCATAATTGACGCCGACACTCAGGTTATACTCAGACTCGCGCACAGCGGCGCAAAATTTCGCTAAAGGTAGAATTTCGATCGAAGCCCTTCGTATACTCACGAATGCCGCACAGGTTTCCCAGGCTAACTTGATCTGGTTCCCCACCCATTTGGGCGAAGTCTGCCAGCACCTCCCCAACCTCAACGAAGGGGCTCACTCCGCCACACGCGATGCTATAAGCCGTGCAGGAGTAGATGCACCTGTCGAAGAGTACACGGACCGGGACCGTCTACAGGATACAAAGAAATAACCAGTGCGTTCTACTTGGCCCGGCGGTGATACCGTCCACCTAATGGAAATCTATGCAGAGCTCAAGCAGCTACTTGGAGGCGGCTGCAAACGAACACTTACCCCAATCCACTGCTATGCCACCGAATCTACCCAGATAACTATCACACGAGTATCTGTAAGGTCTGTCAGAAAGACACAACTACGCTTAAGCATATGCTCTGGGAATATGAGGCTACAGCCAAAGGTATTAACCCCGATGTTCTCTCGGCGAGGTGGGATGCCGCCCTGCGCAGCTCTGAGCTCGCCGGCCAACGCTGGACAGTCCAGCAGGCCCGTGAAGCGGCGGCAAGGCAAGGCCTTGACGTCCCGACATGGAAGACCTGAGCCCGGGTCGTTAATCTGCAGGACGATGAATAAAGTTTTTGATCCATCCACCAAGGCACCAAGCACACCTTGGAGGGATGGGGTGGCCTATTAACTCGCGCACTTCTGCGGACATACAGTTGTCCACCTTTCCAAGCGCCGCTTACAGTGCGCTCTACGGCTCCTCTGTTTATCTCCCCACCATAACCCTCGAATCCCAGTGCGATATGTAGGGTGCCGTCGTGCTATCTTCGCCGTAGCAGTTGGTATACGTGTTCTGTCGTCGTAGTAGCAGTGGTAGCGTAGATTAACATGTATTCCAGATATCGGCATCGTTCTTTGTCGTTTCCTTGTGAGAGAATCGAGTGATCGCTGTTAGGCAAACACTAAGCACAGTATTATGAAATGGCTAATGAGGCAGGTTTCGCCTGCATGTTGCCACCGAGGTGAACGTGAAAAAGATTGATGCAAGTTCTTTTTATATTAGGTACAGGCGTGATGGCTTAGCGGCTAGGGGTTTGGTTTGCGAAGATCGAAGTGGCGGCGTCGATTCCCGGCCACGGCGGCCGCGTATCGATGGGGCAGAATAGGTGCACGTTAAAGAACCCGAAATTATCAGAATAAAACCGGAGCTCTACATTTAGCAAAGCAATGGCTGGCAGCATTTATTTTTACGTTTATTGTTATATAGCTTGTATACATATACAAGCTATATATATATGTACGAAGAGTACAATATGTACTCTTCGTACATATTGGATCATGCAATCTAGTAACCCCAAAATATACGCAAGAATACTCTTTCTCAAAAAAAGAAGAAAGAAAAGTTCGTGCAACCGTTGCTCCATTGATCCTAGTATATCAGTGACTGAAAGTTGTCCGCTGCCGCACCTATATTATTGATCATGTAGGATACGCGCTTTTGTGCTACAAATAGCCAATCAGTACACCCTCTATTGGTCAAACATCTAGCCAATAGCTATTGGCTATTTGACCAATACATCCTCTATTTGACTAAAGACACCAATAGCTGCCTGCTCTATTGGACTAATACACCTATTATTGGTGAAATAGGAAACCAATACCTACCTGCTATTGGACGAATACAAACGCTATTGGACGAATAAGAGACCAATAAGGGGCAGCTATTGCTCTTTATTTGTGCCAATAAGAATCTGATACAACTATAGAACTCTAATAGATTTCCTATGTAACCTATAGAAATTTTGTATTGGACCAATATAAATTTCTATTGGAATTTTCGCTAGGGCAAACCTAAATTATTTCTTACACCGTGGTTTTGGCTGAGGATTTCGTCTTTCGTCACGGCAAGCATCCGACCGGAACAGTATACGCATGCGCACTCGTTTTCAACCGCTTGCATAATAACAAATGTCACCACCAGCCACTAACGACATCCCGTGAAAGGAATTCACCAATCACAAACGCTGATGACGGAAAAAAAGAGAAGGCGCGAGTTTAAAGAGGACGGCGCAGAGAACAATGAATGCCGCTACATTGAAAACGAGCCACCCTACCTTGAGGGCGCAGGGTGCCTCGATGCACGCTAGTGTGTACTGGGTGGCGATACGTCCGGTAACATTGCCATATTGCGTCGGATCACGCATGGCGGATCTGCCATGTATCGAACGGATCTGCCATAAATGATCGCGCTTCTACAGAGGCGCGATATATGGCAGACACATCAAATTTAACGTCGGAGTCTGCCGAATACGATCAATCTTGTTACTTTCGCCGTTTTGCGCGTACGTCTGTGATTTATTTACACCTCACCACAAAAGCAGCGGCGTCCGCGTCAAGTTCTTCGACGCAACACGGCGGCAATACCACTTCTCCAGAGAGCAGGACCTGGAGAAGCGCTGTTGACATCGAGGCACCCAAGGTAAGGTGGCTAGAATGGGGAACTGTGAAAAGCCGAAGGGGAAACCGGTCCCCAAGTTGCACCGAAGCCGCAAGAGGCGCTGTTCGCAGGGGCGCATTGGACGCATTAAGGCCGGTCCCCACTAGCGGCAAAAACGCGCGGCGACCGCGCACGCGGCACGCGGGCTTCTACAATAGACATTTTTAGTCTATCGGGCTTAGCGTAATAGCGTAGTTATCGGAATAGCGGGATGGAACTTACTGCGCATGCGCAGTACCGTAAACGGCCGATCGTTTACCGTGCCCACGGTATTTCGCAGACTTAACGTTACCGTGTTTGCGTGGTTATCGTAGTTTACGTAAAACATGGCGGCGGTTTCGGACGCCCGCTTCGATCTGAATTTAGCGTTGCTGTGGCTGGATTCACTTCGTTCGCAGCAAATGGCTGTGCAAAATGGCTTCGCTTACGTCAAGGAAGCTTCGACGGTATACTGTTATGGATAAATTAGCGCAATTACTGTGACTTCTTGCCGTTTCGAACGTTGCTAGGCCTAACATGGGAATCGCTGAAACAAAACTGAAATAAAAATATGTTAGTTTTGTGGCACAGTTCATATTTATTTGATGTTTATTGTCGTAAACAAGACTGAATATTGCTACATGCGAGGAGATAGGTGAAAATTTTTATTTTCATTTGCTTTGAAAACATTCACGCTAGAGTACGCCGCTCACAGCTTCGAGCACATGCACATACCTCCATGCCACTCCGTGCCTCCATCCAGCACTACAGTAGTTCCAGTTGAAGTGTAGTACCCACACACACACACACACACGCAAAAAAAAAGCGCGGGAGTATGGCACATGCAAAAACTAGAAGCGCGCGTATGCGATTTAACGTGCACGACGACATCGCCTTGCTCAGAGAGGTGACAAATATAAATCCATTTCGAGACCCCACGCCGTGGAGCACAGTGGCAGAAAATCTGTCTGTTTTTGTGGGGAGGTCGTTCACCCCGCGTGCTGCGAAAGAGCGGTGCGACCGCCTGATGTCACAGCACGTGAACGATGACAGGACAAACCTGCGCAAGTAAGTAACGTTTTAGCAAATATACCGTGCATCTTTATGCAGCATGTGGCTCGCACAAAATTGAATCGTTCCCTTTCTCTCAGATCAGGTACAGAAGAAGAATATGATGAGAAGGCTCAGCTTCTCGACGAGATCGTCGAACTCGCGAAAGAGTCCTCTTATACGATAAGGCCTCTGCAACGGCGAGCCAGCGGTCCAGAGCCCCCCTCAGTGCGGTCCGGGACGCAGCGTGCCGCGGCTGACACTCGTGATGCCGCAGCTGCAGCGCTGGAGCTGTCGCAGGATTGCGCAAAAGACAGCTGTGAGTATCTAGTATCGGCTGACCAGAGCCACGTAACTGCCTTTATGTTTAGCGAGGATTTAACCTATTTGCAAATGCTTTGCATGCTGCAGCATAGGCAAGGTGACACCTGTGGCTGTAAACAGAGAACGCGTG